>JZLH01S0086269.1:8780-33626 GCA_001188425.1 Eucidaris tribuloides | reverse complement strand
TTTTGCATGCCTAAAAAATATGAATGTGTAAAAACACCGGTGTACACAAGAACATATCATTTTTAAAGAACCTTTAGCAAAGTATAGGAGCTAGAAACTCAGTTGAGAAGAAATGGCGTAACTGCTAGACTTTGATTTGAATTATTATCTCATAGAGACAAAACTAAACTAGTCTATTACTTTTCTTTCAGACACTTACATACATCAGTGAGTGTGTTTGCATCATGTATATAATAATTTTTATGAGAAATTTACTTTCAATTCACAAATGTGTACCCTATGCATTCACGAACTTGACAAATCTTATGCATAAATGTCATGCAGATTAATATTTATAAAACAATACATGGTTACTGAAATAATATTACTGTTCAATGAGCATTAGACATGTTAGAGGCGTCTAACTAATAGGATTGATGTAGGAAAAAAAACTCCATGATAACAGTTACTTTTAGGATTTTGTTTAAGTTCCGGGTAATTACTGATCTTCAGATTTCACAGACAGGTCCTCTATAAATAGCTTAAGGGTATGAGTGATGTTTGATTGTGCTGCTGGAGGCGTGCAAAAGAGATACCTGGCCTTTAAAGCGAGACGCGCGGCGTGTGTTTCTTGGTCACCGCGAGATCGCTAATTGCAGACGACACAGTGTGACAACGACTTGGCGCCTTATACCTCATATTGCGCGCGAACCCAACTCGACTGCGTTTTAACCTCCCTGACCCGTGTCAGCTTGGTAGTTGGGGAGGATAGAGTGTGTGTTGGTAGCCACGAACAAGAACAGACGAAATGAAATTATGAGATACATTTATATACATATTTGTGGAAAAAATATAAATTTCTGAAAACGTGGTTTCACTTCTGAATTTTTCCCCAACCTCAAAAGAAGTGAATGCAGGTCCTTTAAACTTGTTATTAGAATTTAGTCGAAATGTTGGCATTGAACAAAAGATGTACTATTTGTTTTATGTTTAGAATAGATCATAATATTTGATAACAATGCACTATCATTACTTCTGGCATCAAACAAATCAAAGTTTAAATAACGGCAAATTATGAAGTCGAGAGTCGGAGAAAACGGATTTTTTGACATCGATTGTTTTGATGTGTTAAATTTATGAAAGAATTTATTTCGAGATGTGTACACAAAAGAAATCATGTTAAACTCACATTCGTTTATAATCGGAAAGTCTAGTCAACCTTCCAACATTATTTCATTTTAAGCAAATTTATAAAAGTGTTCTTCACATCACGTATCGCCATGCTGAAGTAATAAGAAACTCAATGTATTTTGTGCAACATCCGAATATATTTTATATATTGCATGCTATGAATTTTTGAATCAGTGACACTATCCACATCAATGTTTATGTTTGCCATTTTCTCATAATCTGTATAGCTGTTATCAGTATCATCATCTCGTCATCATCGTCACTATCACAATCACCATAGTCATCATCCCCGTCATCATTATCATCATCATCCACATCATCGTCATCATCAACATCATCATCATTATCATCATCGTCGTCGTCTTCATATTCATCATTATCAACATCATTATCACCATCTTTAGCACCACAAGAATCATCTCCCATCTTCATTATAATTTTCAGTTTGAACAAAAACATATTAGGAACATACCGATTTTCTCTTATTAATATCTCCTTTATATTCATCTATTACGACGGACTTTTAGTGAGAAGACCCTTAATATTGATTGGTCAAAATTATTAATTTATTGAGGGATCAAAAACAATTTTAGTAAAAATGAAAATCCACCAAATATTAGTCAATTTTTACCATTTTCGGTGTGAAAATAACCAAAATATCGCTTATTCTGACCAAATCTTTTCGATTGCACTGGTAAGCAAAAAAAATTAATTAAGATCGATTGAAAATTAAAGAAATCTAGATCCACTGACAACGACATACATCAGATTGTAATGAATAGAAGCCCCCAGTGCCAGTAATTCTGAGCTCACCAAATTTGTTACAGGCCTGCATTTTGACAAAGACTCCAACCAAGAATCTCAACTCCGCATGCACGGCGATAAAACAAAAATATCCATAAATCCGTGATCAACTATCGGACGCATATAAAAACGTTAATTTGACGGGCGCCGTAAATACCTCACCAGACACACCTTTTACCGCCATCTACGCGTCGTTTTTGTTTTTAAACTTGATCGCATAACAAGTTAATGATGTCGTTAAGGCGGTCTGGCCCACACGCCGTCTTTATGGTTGCAAAGTGTGTCGTTTCGATGAAAAGGATATTTTTTAATCGGAAGAGGTACCACCCTGTTTCCACATTATAACCTCGCTGGACGTGTGGACAGATTATTTTTCGGTTCTATTTTGCATCTTCTTTAGTCAAACATACCTAATTATGATGATATACCTTCGATAAGTATACTGTTTAGGATTCATAGTTCAGGCAGATTTTAGACAGTTGCTGCTATAAATTCGGTGTTTCAATTATTTACACTGGGGTACATCCTTAAAAAAATAAAAACTGATACCAAATGAAAAAAAAATGCAGTGATATATATATACAATGATATATACTGCATCTGCGAATAAGATATTTCTGAATTCTCCAAGATATGATATGATATGATATGATATATGATATGATAATACATGGTATATGATATGATATGATATGATATATGATATTATATAATATGATATTATAGATACGTATGATATGATATATGATATGATATGATATGATATGATTTGATATGATATGATATATGTTATGATATGATATGATATGATATGATATATTTTATGATATGATATGATATATGATATATAATATGATATGATATGATTATGATATGATATGAGATGATATGATATGATATGATATGATATGATATATGATATCATTTGATATCATAATAGGCTTTTGATTTTTGGTTTATGCTGTTTTGTCTGTCATAGGGAAATTCATTTCCCACCTCAAACAATATTATTGCAATATATAAACCAGTAGCAATATTCAACACAATAACATTGATACTGCCCCACTCTGTTAAAATGTAAATTTGACTTAATTGAAATTAAACTTAAATTTTGACCTTAAAAAATAAATAAAAAATAATGATAATGGTGCGTCTGTTATGCACCCTGAATTTGTGTCGCTTTACAGCAACCCCCTTTCATTATTGTGTTACTGACGATAAAACAGACAATTTAAATGTGTCTGATTTTCTGTCGGTGTTCGTATATATAAGCGCGTTTCCATAGAACACGCAAACAACTCCCCCTCAGCAAGTGTGTAGCGATAAGATACCGAATGTTCTTTTATATCCCTCATTGTAAGTTTCTTGAATTCTGGTTGGTCTAAAGTATGTCACATGATGAAAAATAAACACACTATTCTGTGAGTCTAGGACACAATAGTCCTGAAAGTACTATAACTTTCGGACAGTACAATAGTAAAGTACTATTGTACTCATTATGAGTCCGATAGTACATTTATCTCTCAACAATGAGGGCGCTATACTATTTGCCCCACCCACGACCGACTAGTACCCGACAGCGGGATCGCGATTTGAGCTTAAAAAGCCGAATAAATCGCGTGTACAAAACACACGTACTGTACGCTATTTTTTTCCGTGCGCGTAAAAGACATTATGCGTGCTACACCCGTATGAAAATCTGGCAAAGTTTAAGATTAACACTGGGTTAAATTCGTCGAGTTTGAGTTAGGATCATAGTTAAAATAAGAATGAGGATCAAATTAGTGTTTTATAGCTTTATGAAATTGGTACTCGACTAACTAGAGTATACGTTAATGGAACTGTATCCCTATCCGGACCGCAAGTAAAAATATCGCGCACCTGTATGGCGTGCGACACACACTTACTCGTAGGGGTACCGTAAGTACATTTCATTTCCCCTTTTTTTTTCTTTGTGTAATTTCTCTGTTAATTCGATGACGGATATAAAACAAATATATTCTGCCCTGAGAGTCTCTGTTTGAAATTATGACGCCCTCGGTTACATTGACTGTAAACTATTTTCCCTCGGGGCTGCGCCCCTCGGGAAAATAGTACAGTCCATGTAACCTCGGGCTCGTCATAGTTTCAACCAGAGACTCTCGTATCAGTATATATTTGTATAATATCGGATAGGCCTATGTTATCAGCCCTACACATTACGTTTTATAGTACAATTAATTTGGTGAATACAAAATGGGCCCAAGTCCATTTTTTCAAAATTGAGATGTAAGAATTTTAAGAAAAAAATCTATCTAAACAAAATATGTGAAAAAAAAATCGAAAGTCTTGTATGATTCATTGACTATTCAAACGATTTAAAATGCAAAAGTTGAGTGCAAGAGGAGCCAAACTGTAGGACTTGGGCCTTTGTTGTAATCAATTCTTTTAAATGCTCTGATAGTCAATGAATATAGTGGACTTGTGACATTTAGCACAAAACTCCTTTTTTTTTGGCAGTTATCCTGTACCTGAAGAATGGTTCAGATGTAAATTGATCTCAAGAAGTTTTAAAAATATGACAGAATTAGGAATAAAGATATCTTTTGATGAGAAACATGAGGATTATCCTTTCTCTTCAGATGTTACTATTGTTTACTTCAAGAAGGACCCAAGTCCTGACACTTTAAATTACCAACCCTCTAAAATGAAATGAAAAAAATGACATGCGTTATGTGATATGAACTGGTGTTACATGTGACTAAAGTGTGAATCACAGCATCCCTTGAAGATATGCAATTATAATGGATTTCCTGCAAAAACATATACTTCTTGGACTTGTGGCCCTCTTGAATTCACCGATTCAATTAGCCTATCGTCTCGTGCACTTATGTCCTTTCGAAACCGTGATAAATGTCCAACATATAATGAAGAGAAAGATATGGAACATTAATGTTCTCCATTCCGTTCGCAGCATGGGTTGAAGAATGTCAGAACAGAGGCGGCCCAGGGGGTGCCAGGGGTCGCCCCCCCCAATTGTCACAATTCAGAAAATCATGGGTTCTTCACATTGTAATTCGTGAAATTTAGTGGGTTTTATTTTGACAATTTGCCCTCCCCCCCCATGAGTTCTCGCCCTCCCAAACATTTACCCTTGTGCCACCCTTGTGTCTGAACCATAATATACTTGCGTTTTGTTATGACGTATCGATTCGAGAAAAACAAAACGTGCAAGGACTAGGTTTCGATCATAAATTACGTCGAAAAATGTGGTAAACATATCCATAACAGTATGTAACTATGTTGCCTCATTTCAGGCAAAATGATGGAAAGAAAAACCCCTTAGACATGTTAGATTAGTTTGAAGAATATTGAATGGATTGTTTTATCCGTTATCGTAGTTATATCTTTCTTTGGTGAAAAACAAGATCATTTCATAATGGTGATAACCAAATGTGTGCGTAAATCATAGGACCAGTAAATTTACGAATGTCATATGACAAAATATCTGTTTATTTTTTTTTCTGTCTTTTGTGGCATCACCATAATCCCCGGCAGGCAAAAACGCCGATATTACACCACAAACTTATTCACATTGAAAAGTAAGCACACAGACACATGCATGTACATACATTACACATACACATACACATACACATACACATACACATACACATACACATACACATACACATACACATACACATACACAAAATATGTGTGTTTGTATGAAATAATAACGATTGCCTTCATTTGGGAACATGATAATCAGGATGATTCAAAAGCAATTCGCATATTTCATAATATATAAAACTTGTAACCAACAAGTATTTAATCAGAATAAAAGAATACGAATTAAAATAAATACTTTTTCTAATTCAACATTACTATAGAATATCCTAACCCAAAGAATCCGACCTAGTTATCACTACGGGTTTTTTCCCCTAGCATTTTCTTCCAGATATAACAGGTCTATATATATCTCCAATGCATATTTTATGACCCACATTGCAGCATGTTTATTTTTCTTTTGACCGCATGTAAGTGTCTGCTTCCAACGCCAAAGACAGTGAATAACTTTAAGACTTGTACACTGTAAAATCGTTATAAAGGGAAGCAGTTTTAGTTGCTGCAGTGTTTCTTATCACAGTAGTTTGAAAACTTTTTAAATTCAAATTCAAATTCAAGTTTATTCGTTCCATCAATTTGATTAAAACAGCGCTCAACAGTAACATATATTTGAGCAAAACAAATACAATATAATCAAACACAAATGTGAAGAACATGCAAAAACAAGCTTGTTTATATAAATACATCGGATGAAACAGGAATCCACAACTAAAACCACTCAAGGTTTTGTCCGCGTGGACCCATCATAATTTTGTAAACCATTATGATTCGTAATTTAACAAGCAAAACAATAACAAGAAAACAAGATACAATAGGTTGACAGATCCCCTCCCCCTCCCTCAAATGGTACCAAGCGGATAAATTAATCAAGTGTGCAACATTTACAAGAATTACATATCAGTGTCCGTTACGGCAATTTATTAATTGTATTCAATGAGTAAGTAACGTTTTAACTTAAATCACACTTTTCCCTTTTGAACCTGCTTTTCAGGAAAATCTTTTTGTGTGTGTATATGTGTGAAACTCATTCTCTGGAAAACCAACTGTAAAACATTGTTTTATTTCAAGAAAGGGGTTGTACTAGGACTTTTATGGATTTGAAGTCAATAGTTTAGATTCCAAATTTCTTTAAAGGTTATTATAAGTATGACTTAAACAGTCATAGGTAGTAGCATCGTTTTTAGCGGATTTGTTTCATATTTTTATCGTTGGCCTTACATGCAGGTAGTATTATAAAGACGAAGGTGTATACAGAAACAATGACTGTAGGAGCATTATAATGATTTTTGATCGTCGGGCGTATACTGCTCCCCCCCCCCCCAATGACAAAAGGGCATAACTGACATTTTGTTTTCCAAAATTGAGTTATATAGTGTAGGGGACTCGGTACATTATGTTTAACATGCAGAACAAAAAATATTAATTAGAAGTGTCCCTTTGTCTCATAATCTGCTTGTTAAAATGACACTGAATCGGGCTTTACGTGTTGAACAAAATACATTTTGCTCAATATCTCCAAAACACCAAAATGTTATGCCCTTTTGTCATGGGGGGGAGGCAGTATAGATTATAGCTTTGTCATATATTATTTTTACGATTGGAATGATTCCCCCACAATCAGATTTCACTTAGTTTATTTGCATCATCTTCATCGACGATTTTTTTTTTCAGTTGCTATCTTCTACTGACCAAAATTAATAACACCCAGAAAACTCTGCGATGATTACTTTAAACGGGGTAAAGTTTATCAGTGACCAGTCAGCCGGTATATAAAATTGATTGTATTAATCTTACTCCGAAGCCTAGTTATTTTTTTTTACCAGAATGATATGGAAAAGAACAGTGATCAGGTAATGGAAGGGCAAGCAAAATTACCGCATTCCTGGGAAATTGATACAAATGTCAACGAAAATAAAAGGAAAGGTGAAAATTTGATCTGGAGTTTTCTCAGTGAGTCACCAGGCCAAATAACACAAAAGTAGACATTTGTTGGTTTTGTTTTACTTTGAAAATTATTAATTTATCTAAATGTAATGTTTGCGAAATAATGTCAGAATATGACGCTCATTATCTCTTATACAAGTAATAAATCTAAATTATCAAAATAGTTTTCGAAAATCAATTTGAACAAGGTAAGAACGTGTTTCACAATGGGTGGCTGATTCATTTTTTGGGGGGCAGTAATCAACATAAATGATGATTCAGAAATTTAACTTTAATTAAGCAGTCAACAAAAATAATGATTCGGAAATTTAGCTTTAATTTTAAGTGGTCAGACTCAATAAAAGCAAATGTTAGCAAATTGCGTATCACTACAGATAACAATCACATACAGTTGTTTTTTATGTTGTCATTTAATGTAATATATTATAATAGCTGTGATGCCGATACAAATAAAAATCGCTGCTTAATTTCGTCATCAGTATTCTACACAATTGGAAAGAATGAAGCAAAAATCAAACCATGTCAATTAACTATCTTGCACAAGGAAAATTTCTTGTAGTTGACCATTGAAATTGGTTTATGCTGTATTCAGATATTTCAATTTCATCGATGTGATCATAGAAACGACAGAATATGCCATATTTGAACATGTCGGTTGACGTATAGAAGAAGACCTAGTTTACAAATTTGGCATGCTCGGTTAGTTCTCGAAGTTTTCACAGTCAGTGGAGCAGCACGGTTTTCAGTCGTTTTCAGAGTTTCGATATGCCATTAATGCACGAAGATACGTCATCCCAAATTCACAAAATGTCTCATACCGACGCGTGCAACTATCATGCAGCTTTACTACTTCTACTGCTTCTACAAATAAACCTGGCCGAGTACTGATTCGTGTTTCGGTTTTGATGTTTTGATGAGTGATGTACCTCGAGAAGACAAAATTGATGGTACGGAGACAGAACCAGGGCACAGACGATCAACATTGGCCGCTGAACTTTGGTGTACAGTGTGTCTCAAATAAGGTCCAGATCGGGAGAAAAATAGTTAAAGGTTAGTGACATGAATTGGGACACTTGAAAATGCCTCAAGAACCAAATCAGTTGAAATGTATACCAACTGTAACTAGCTGGAGTGGATCTCCCAGCTGGAAGGATTTGCCTCTAATTTGTTTACTTAAGGAAATCAAGCATAAACATACTAGTATTTTAATTTTATCTGGGCCAGATAAAATAAGATCCATAGGAGCCACACAATACCACAAGGGATATTGACATAAGTTATTTTAGAGAATGAGTCAACGTTTGACTACAAGATTTTCACCAGACGAATCCTTGCATAATTTACTTGATTGTAGAGTAGTTTCAGCCCAAGTTGAGGACTACCCCCAATCATGTCATTTACCATTAAGGTATGTAATTTTCTCAAAAGGTATGTGTGTTTGGTATCATATTAAAGCAAAATAAATTTCCTTTCTGATAAGTTTAATTCCATTTAATTTGCTTTTATAAATCAAAATTTATGATTACTTTTGTGCAGTAACGCAAATTCACGTTTGTCTCACTTTTGTGTATTGGTCATATTAACAACTGAATTAGTGGTATCGTTGCTTACAGGAGCTCATAAAAATTGAATTACAAAAATCAACAATAAAACAAATAACAAATGCATTATGTCTTTCAATATGTCTATTAATGATTATCTAGTAAATGAAAAAATAAACTCCAAATAACCCTTACTCGGCATTGAAATGATATTGTACATGTTCATATCTTCTGTTTACCAGACTGAATTCCTTCTTTTTTCTTGAGACAGACGGTATAGGCACAAGGCATAGATCAGGCCTTCATCTCTGCTTGGTTGAAAAAGTAGGAGAAAATTAAGAGCAAAATTCTCCAAATCGTAGGAGAAAAGCAGGATTCAATCCACCAAAGTAGGAGGAAATAGGATATTTATAAGTGGTGTTTGGAGTAGTAACCCCGAAGAAAATGGAAACATGCGGATTACGTGGAAAAAATTCTAAGACTGGCGAAAAAGCGAAAATCCGCGGAAACAAATTTTCCTTCACAAACAGGTGACGACGGTAGTTACAGTACTCTCAGTAGCAACCTGTAAAGACTATTCAACTTCAAACAGATATTAAATCTATCGCAAAAGGATTTTTTTAAACAGAATGTATAGGAAAATAAGGAGTTTTAGGGGAAAATAGGAAAATTACGATCTTCACAAAAAAGTAGGAAAATTAGGACCGAAGGCTGCAGATATTGCACGGGCTGAAGGTATACCATTGCAAATTCTTTAAACACATTTATAAACTTTTTCTGTAACACTTTACAAGTACAACACTTTCAGTTGGAAATAATAAACGTGTAAACAAACAATTTCATAAACTTCCAAACTGTCATTTAGGTGCTTATAAAATGTCTGTTTACGCGTTAATGATTTCCAGTTAAATATGTTTATGATTTCACACGCGTGTTCAAGTGTTTTTAAAGTGTTACAGAAATACACAGGACTTTCAATACTATAAAGACGATACACAAGAAATTTCTAATCAAACGTGTTTATTATTTCCAATTAAACGTCTTTCAATGTTTATAAATTGTTACAGAAGAGTGTTTATAAATGTGTTTAGATGATTTATAGTGTATACTACTGAACAATTTATATTTATTTCGAAACATGGAGTTCATACAAAAGAAATCCGTTCTTCCATACGAGGAGCAATATCACCTCATTGTTTCTTGTTTAAATATCACCAAGCCACAATTTCTAGAAATTTTCATTTATTGATAACTGCATGTTTCGTGAAAGATAGTAAAACACTTATCCTAATTGCTCCCCAAATGGCCATTCAAAATCACCCATGTCATATAATATACAGATGTCTTTTCTCAAACTTGGGACAAACACCATGGGGAACTATTAGTTAATGACAGTTTTAACCATAATGGTTTTTGAATGAAAATAAAAATAAAACGGTTTCTGAAAAAAAAATGTATTTTGAATTTCATCGGGCTCTATTTTTTTAAAAGCACAAGATCAACTTAGTTTGCTTCATGATTATATGTATAGTCTAAGTTTTAGACTGTTCTCCTGTTTACCTTAATCATAATTAGACTTGGTGTGAGTTTGGACACTTAACCTAGCTTTATCGCTATACGATCGCAGCTCCCTTCGCTCGGGATTGGGGTAAGTTAAAAGGCAGTCTTACGACTAGATTATACGATACGTAGAACGGAATAAAAATAGCTACAGAGTTTTTTTATTCTGCCAACAGAGGATATCGGGTATATGAAAATCTTTAAGGTCATCGCGGTGTCATCAATAGTTTCAACAAAGGCCACCACAATATCTTACACTTGACTCACTTGAGTCAATGAGCAAAAGATTGACAAATACCATAGCCATCTAAAACTTGAATATAGTCGTTTAATAACCACTTTTACTTATTCCAAACCCAAATGTATAGGGTCCATGAGGTCATCAGTGATTTGAATGGAGGGGTTACCGTTTCTACATAGATTTAATCAACTTGAAGAAAAATACGAAGTAGTGAAACCGCTCTTCATTTGGATTTATTAGAAGTGAAAAAAATTAATGAGTTTTTTAAGGAGATTTTTTCTCCAAACATTAATGTAGTTTCAGAGAATTCAGATCATCTTTAGAAATCAAAATGAAAATTCGAGCAAATTTGGTTACGCCGCTGAAGACATTTGAATTTTTTGGTTAGAATGGAATTTATCTCTATTATAATATGTCGTTTTCCTTAGATGATAGTTCTGCTTATCGTTGTCATAGGGGATCAACTAGCAATTGGCTTTGTTTTATATTGATTTTCACATATTATTTTCGCATTTTCATTTTTTCACGAATAATGAGGATGCGAGCTAAGATGGATCTACATGTCTTTTACAAGGTAATAGATCAGTTGCTTTGTTGTTACACTGTAAAAAATACTTAACACTTTTATAAACACTTTTCTGTAACACTTCATAAACACTTGAATACGTTTATCTAGAAATAAACACGTTCACTTAGAAATTCTGTGTATCACCTGTATGATATCAGAAAATCGTGTTTATATCTGGAACACTTCATAAACACTTGAAAACGTTTCATAAACACGTTGAAGTGTTTAGCTGTTGAAATCATAAACGCGTCAACAAACATTTGTATGAAGATCTAAACACTTAAGTGTGAAATAAACACGAAGTTTGATATCGTGATACACATAATTTCTAACGAAACGTGCTTATGATTTTCAGATAAACGTGCAAAGTGTTTATCAAGTGTTTCAGAAAAGTGTTTATGAAAGTGTTCAGTATTTTTTACAGTGAAGCCCAGAAAATGATAAATTCTTATTTTTTTTTAATGATCTGGATTCACGGAATCCACATTATCCCGAACAAAATTATAAGAACATAATATGAGGCCGGAAGAAAAGGTTATCAGATTAAAAAGTTGTAATAACTGTAATAGTTTCCACTAATATTAGTTTCCACTGTGTTTACCGCGAAGGTGACTATTAATTTCACTCCTTGTAACAATTATATAGTGTGAATAAAAAAAAGGAAAAAAATACTAGGTTCACTCTTAAAATCTTAAAGATATATCATAAAAATGATAGTAGGAAATGATAGCAATAGACTTTTACTTTCATTTGTACATTGGTCTTTCGAATTTAGTCAAAGATGAATGCTCACAAATCAATGATATGCAAACAGGTCAAAACTGATTTTGTGTATCATTGGCCATAGCTTTCACAAGGCAACGAGTCATTCATGCACACTGCAAAATCAAAATAATTATACAGGGGGTATGATGTAGGTCCTGGTAAATCATTAATTAAATGGACATAAACAAGGTAGATAAATCTACATTGAAATATGGGACAGTAATGGATATGCCCTGTTTTGAAATGTGCACAATGTTACTGTATGGAGGTAGGTTCTGTAAATCATTGAAGTAACCAGGTAAAGAATGTAATTGAAGAATGGGACCATATGGATTTGCACCTGTTTTGAGGAACAACAACATATCCGTGATTTAAGAACATGTAGCTCAGGATAAGTATTTTCTAAAGTGGTGACTGCTTAGCAGTCAATGTCGTAAAATCTCACAGTAATTAAACAAAATAAACAATCTGTATATGTTAATACATCCTGGTTTACTATATGAACTGATCGGGACTTATTTAAAAGTTTAAAACGCAGTATTCAAACTTGAAACAGCAATATTCAATTTTTAAACAATAAATATTAAAAATGGAACATTGCTGTTTAAACTTAAACAGTTGTTAAAAATCTTAACAATAAATGGATCAGTTCAAATAGTAAACAGCGTTATATAAGCCGATTTTACTGTGCATACCAAATTGTTTTTGTCACAAGTTTTGAGTATGCAGTTTGCATAGTTGTTTTGTTATGAAGGCGCTTTGGCCATTATCTTGCACACAAACACATAATAAACGAATGTTGAATTGTTTTGGAAAATAAATTGCTGAGCATCATATTATTACTATGGCACTTTATATTAGAATATAGAAAGAAGTGAACATTAAAACCTCAATTATAAAAACGTTTTTCATTTATTTTATTCAAACAGGTGTCTGAATCTTGTGTTTGGACAAATCGACAAATATCACAGATTGTGTTGTATGCTGGAAATTAAAAGGAGGGAAATTCACCCATAGGCAAAACCTCATATACCGCCTAACCTATGCCAGTCGCGACGCCTATACGAGCCACGCGGAAGAACCCGGGTGGGCCTTCGACTCAGCGTTCCGTCTGAAGCCCGAATACTAAAGCGGAAAGTGTGTTTGCTGGGGGCGTATAAAGCTTTGATACTTCATCCACAGTTATCACTCTTTTCTACGCTTTTAAAGCAAATCGGGATTAAACAAACGATCAATTAGTCGGTACGGAGCCACAAGTTTGGGCGTTCCCTGGGGTTGAAAATCTGCTTCGGTTTTAAAACTTCGGCTAATTATTATTTTTTCATCGCGTCTAGGTGTCATAAGCGTCGCCAAGTTTAACGCAGCGACCGGGCAGCTACGGGCGCTTGTGGCGATGTGGGCAATAAATCGCACATGTTCTTCAACAACAAGTGGGGTCAGACCTGTCAATTTTATATGAATTGATGTGAAGAAAAAAATGATTTATATTTGAAGGTGCTGAAATGAATTGTGTCACGCCTGATGGCTTATAATGATAAATTGTCGATTTCTTCGTTGGTCTCCAAACAACTTTCGGAGTAAAAGGCGTCACATGGCCAGCGAAAAATACCTATAAAATAATGATAAAGATCTAATAGGTAGTGATCTGCCTACTCCTTTAATTTCATTTTTAAAGCCTAAGTATAGTTTGGGTAAATGGTAACAACAAATGAAATTCGTTGCAATACTGGTAAAGTTTTTTGTTTTTTTAATAGACCTATATGAATATTTATCAATACCCTGAAAATTGCTCGCTCGGAAACTCTTCATTTTTTAGAAACTGATCAAACGTAAAATGTCGGGGGGGGGGTGACATTTCTCATAGGTAATATAGGCCTACATACATTACATGTTGTTGTTTTTTTAATGCCGGGGTGACAATAGAATCCTTTGTGAAAGAAGCACGATGTATATTTGGTGAATATGAGCATTTTCATAAAACTTTTCAACTTTAATTATGGTTTGGGGTTTGAATGGATTCAGCACAAAATAATTTGAAGCATCACTTGTCATATTTAATGGTCAGTCATACCTAATAAATGTTCATATTACTATATATAACCGACAATGTTTTGAACGTAACACACATTTCTGGTTTATGACTATTATTTTTATCGCATTTTCCATTTCTACCATTTTCTATCGGACAATAATAACATGTCTTTGACATACTGATTTGGTGTTAATAAACGAAAGATCATAACATTGTTTATCACTTAATACATAATGTCATTATAACGTATTAATGGGTCTTTGTGTAAGTGACCACTGCACTTCACCACGGGCATTTATGATGTAATACGAGTTTTCAATGTAATAGATGTTGAAACAAAACGATTACCTTTCAGAGAATTTGCAGAATTTACTGGAAGTGATGTTCATTTTATTAAAGCGGTTCTTCTGGAATCAAGATTAAAGAATATAATTCAATATTTCTGCTCACAACAATTCGTGATCATTAATGTCCACCCCCCCCCCGACAATTACTACGATGCATGACAGGCTAAACCCTGCGAGAAATGCGTAAGGAATTTTGGAAGGAAAAGTAAACACCCACTTATCATTTCCATTGCATTTTAGTAATCTCTGCAAATTGACGAACCTGACAGAAGAATTTCGATGTGATGTTAAACGTCTCATAAACGTAAGTGATAAATACGACTTTGATTTCGGAATAAATGAGGCTACATTTGGGTATTCTTATTTTAACACATTTTGTTCTTAGCTTGGTTGATAGGATGACTAGTGAAATCAGCTCCAGCTTCGGAAGTGTAATTTGTAAAAGTTCCATAGTCGCGGTGGTATGGAATACCTCACATTGTAGACCAATTTGGTTTTGAGAAAACTGGGGTTCACGTCGGCCACAATCATGAGCCCCCCCCCCCCCAAAAAAAAGGGGGTTAAGACAATCCAATGGGTTATACAATGCTGACCCCCCCCCCCCATGACAAAAGGGCATAACTGACATTTTGGTGTTTAGGAGATATTGAACAAAATGTGTTTTGTTCAAAGCCTTAAAGCCCTTATTCAGTGTCCTTTTAACAAGCGGATTATGAAACAAAGGGACACTAACTAATTAATATTTTTGTTCTACATGTTTAACATGATGTACTGAGTCCCCTACACTATATAACTCAATTTTGGAAAAAATGTCAGTCATGCCCTTTCGTCATGCTGGGGGACAGAATGGGTCAGTTGCGTTTAAGATGTCGGGCTTTGTACGTTTACTTACCCCCCCCCCCCAAAAAAAAAAGACAAAGTTAGACGTTAGCATGAAAATCCCAAACCAAACAGCTCAATACATCCATTTGATAAAGATGGGATACACAATTTCGTAAACTGCAAAGTAACCCGAATTGCGTGATAAAATGTAGCAGTCTTTTTGTTGTCGTTCTTGCAGCATGTTTACGCATGCACACTTACACTAAGAAAACTCCACGCTAAATTTTCCCTGGTCATTTATTTTCCGTGTAAATTCGTATCAATTTACCGGGAATGTGGTCATTCCGCTTGCCGTTATATTACGTTTTCCTTATCACTCTGGTAAAAAAAAATAACCAAGCATATCGGTTGACCGGTCACTCTACAGTAACTTTTACTCCAAGAGTAATAATTTACACATACTTTTTAGTGTACGTATAATGATATATTGCATACATGAATAATCTGATAATAGAAGATTATGTGTGTACACTTTAACACTCTTCCTGTCGACAGAGATTGCAAAAAAATGAGGTCAAATCATTTTACATTGAGTGTTTTTCAGTTTGGCGTATAATTGTATTCAGCGACATTTTACGATGTTTAGATTTATATTTCTCTATATAAAACTTTATTCGTAACACACAGTAGTATTAACCACTCATTGAAGTTATGTTCGTTTAACTATTTCCTAAATCATACATGCATTATTACCATCAATCAAATCAATTTTGGGTGTAGTTGTACTGTTTATTTAATTTTTTTTTGCACTTTATTGTATATCGATTATCTGTGTTGAGCGCAGTAGCCTAATGCTTTTTACTTTTATTTTGATTCATACACCACGTAAATGATTTTCATATTGGTTATGCAAATTATATTTGTAAATGTAAACGAAATGTATCAATGTTTGATTTTTTTTGTTACGAATAATAAAACATCATGAGAAACAAAAAAGTATAAGCTGGTCACGACTAGAATCACACTTCGTAGTTTGTTTGTTTGAAAATTGAACAAGTTTTATCTTCTTGTCTGCAATTCGATCAATTTTCATGTAAGAATAACATTGAAACACATTACGGTTCTGACATCGTTTACATTTCTTTCTAAATTTATATGAAGACTGCAAGTGGCACAAAAATTGGTATCATAATTCTTATTGAGGATGAGAAATATTCATAACCATAATATAAAAGAAATTATGCTCATAATTCTTTGAAAATGAATAAAATCTGAAAATTATCATGGCAACGTGCTCGGGTGAAAATCAAGTGTTATCATTTAGTTGTTCGCGTCTGCCGCCAATTTCGCCAGGTTTGCCAAAAATGATTGGCAGCTGTAATGTTACTAACGTTTCTGACCCGCAATAACCCCAACTTTTAAATCATTCCTATAAGTTTTAAGGTCTTAGTGACCTCGAATTATCGGAAGCAGATTAGTTAACGATAAGTAATAATTGCAAAAGACCGCGAGCAATAAAGAGATGATTTTTGACAGGACGTCAATATAGCTACAAGTAATATATCAAGAAATAACAGTACGGGGCACGTGTATACCAATTACGTAGCTTTTGTGGCAAGGGGACCTGGACAAAATGAGCGCAAAAAGTGTCCAATATTATCAAGAGGTGATGCTCGAAGCTGTCATTGACCGTGGGCTACGCAACGGCCTGCCGGGTGGTTTCGGCCAGAAAATCGCGTTTGATCACGCTCGAGTCGCGCGCGACCGATTTGCCGCAAAAATGTTTTGAATGAAAACTTAACCTCGGCGCAACATTTCTTAATACAGTTACAACAGTGAAAAATTGGGGTATAAATTTCACAAAATAACAGGAAAGGGGAAAAGTGACGACTAATGAAGGTTTATTCCTCCTTTTTAGGGTTTTTTCCAAACCATGTAAAATAAAGTTTGTCTTCATGTTTATAATTAATTCATATTTTGGTGCAATGAACCGTGATAGGTCTGTTGAACTGATTTGCGAATTGGTTTGACTCCGAAACAGTCGCGAGTAGAATAACACGAATGTATAGTCTGCTAAATCCGAAATGTGTGAATTATGAATTATACATCGTAAAAACAAATAATGCACATGACTACATATATAAATCATGTAAATGAAGCACAAAAAGTAGCGTTTGAGAAAAACTCAAAATGTTTCGTATTTCTATTTCAATGTGTAGGCCTATTTTACGGGTAAGTAGAATAATTGTGTTATTACCTTCAAGTTTAAACGTGCACGTTTACGGGCAAATTTTATGGCGTTTCTTGAAAGGCATCCAAATAACCCGGTAAGTTTTGGGGCATAATTATGCAGTTGCTCTTTAGTTTTTATGAATTATCATTAAGTTACATAAACAGAATGGTCTGATTTACTTTATAATACCCTGTCATTGTTTATGAGCAGATACAAAAGCAGGTGTGTAATTCACAATTCCCACAGTTTGCATTTCTCAACATTTTTATACAATACAACCATAACATGTTTTACAGTTATTCACGGTTGTTCAGTTTATTATAGGGCGGGGTAGTCATTATAAGAGATAATTGCGGTCTTTAAGTTTTAAATTAGATTCCAAGGTCTCTTATTGTCGGTATTGTAATTTTTACAAGGTTAGGTCTGTCTTTTCCAATATAGGGATGATAATTATGTTCCTTTGAACGATCAAAGAATATATGCACTTAAATTTAAACCAAAGTAGGCATACGTAAATAAAAATCCATTTCATTATTCGTACGCGGTCTACCAGTTTATTAGGGCCCGCGCGACCAGCCATACTTGGAACATGAATCATGTCTTAACTGGTCGCATAAAATTGAGGTAGTCCCTACCTCGTCAACCTATTAAGCTATAAAAAGTTGTATCTGGGGTTGAACATTAAGTCTTCATGAATTCATAAACAGTCGATAAATAAATAGTCAAACAGCCGCTCAACTAGATTTCAGTTTGTTTGTAAAATTGATTTTATGCATACCGGCTCGTAAAGCTCGTTCTAAGAAATAGTTAATTGATATATATCATGTTTGTCATGTGAAATCTATATACCAGTAATTGTAAATGATTATTTTTGTGTTGTTATTGATGAACAAATATTCAAATTCGAAAATGCGACCCTCTCCTAATCTCCATCACACTGTGCATGACGGAAAATAGAAATACTGCATCAACATATCGATGTTAAGATCATACTTCTTACATCTGTACAGTCTAAAGTCATTCATTTCAAATTCTTACAAAAGAGTAAGATACCGTATACTGAAAAATAATATTCTCAGACTGTAAGAAAACATTATTAGTATAGATGGGCACAAGTTTAAGTTTAATAAATGGTCAACTTTCTGTACTTGTTCTCATAATTGTGTAATGACATTTCCAATATATTTCTGATTATTATAACTTGTTTACATTAAATTTTCTTATTGCATTTTCGATTGAAATTCTATCACGATTTTTTGTGGCATTTTGTTATGCTGATTCATTTTCAGTTTGAAAATAGAAATAAAATGAAAATGGATGAAATGAAATAATTAGAGTTGTTCAGAGTTACCAAACAGAATTTGAATGATAATTAGAGAACTTGATCCCAGTTTAAATGAAACGTAGACTTGGTATTTCGGTAGGCCTGGAATGAAATGTAACATGCATAAGCAACATATATATCAGCATTTATTAAGAAAAAACATGCCATAAAACAAGATTTTTTT
Organism: Eucidaris tribuloides; assembly: GCA_001188425.1. Taxonomy (NCBI): domain Eukaryota; kingdom Metazoa; phylum Echinodermata; class Echinoidea; order Cidaroida; family Cidaridae; genus Eucidaris; species Eucidaris tribuloides. The sequence continues at coordinate 14,482 of JZLH01S0086269.1, read as the reverse complement.
TTAACCAAAAGTATTATGAATACATTTTCATTTGCCAAATTTTGATAGTTTGTAATCAGGTTGCTTGCGGTATTACCATTACATTGTAATTTATAGAATTGTTTTGATGTATACAAGTACTATTCAATTTCATTGATGAATGGCTTATAATCCTCTGTTAATTATATATAGTCATTGTTATCAATGTACTATATTAGACATTATTTTGGATATGGAAATAAATCAATGAAATAAAATAACTGAATATCATAATGCAACAATGTGATAATGACATTTTTGTATAATCGTCATAATTAAAGAGAGTCTGGTGTTTGCTTTGTATTGTTCCTGATGTTATTAAAGGGGGAGGTGTAACTCAAAATGGTACTAGCAAAACCCCGTGTCAACAAGCACAGCAAAACGAGACATTGGAAGTTGTCAAGGCAATATATGTCACGACCACTATTTAGGAAGAGTTAGGTGAACTCTGACTATTAACTATGCAAAATTAGGACTTCTATATTGTTTCAGGTGTGTTTGTTACATTAGGGGTGTCCAGATTTGCTGTCTACGGCAAGTTATCGGGTGCGTTTTCCGTCGAATGTCATTTATTAATTGCAATCAGAAAATAAACAAAAACGATACATTGAATCTACAGAAAATGATACCCAAATGTCAGGTCGGTAGCATAATGTGGATCTTTTGATTTGAAACTAGACCCCTCTCTAAGATGTTGTATAGTACACTTTAATCTAAGAATAAAAGAGAACTCCCCCCCCCCCCCCCCCAAAAAAAAAAAAAAACTGAATGCATCTGTCAGGAGAATCAAGTGCCTTTTTGAAGTCTCTACGAAGATGGGCATTTCTACTGGCGTTCAGAGTATAACAGGAGTATAATTGATTTCGAAGGACCAAACTTTAGCATCAACAAACTTGTAAATATTTACACCCAGTAACATTTATCTGGAATGATTCCAATATACAGTGTTCATAAAAAACCACTTTGATGTTTATAATTATCATTGTTCGAATCAACGGAAGTTTCAAGAAGTTCCGGGTAAAGTCGAAAAAGATCGCCTATAAAAACTTCAACAGTGTATAATGAATTATGCATTTGTAAAACGTAAATCTATACACCGAGAAAACGCGCTGTCAAATTTCCTCTGGTCATTTATTTCCCGTGTAATTGTATCAATTTACTAGCATGTGGCGATTCCACTTGACATTCAGTTACCTTTTCTACTATCACTCAAGTACAAAAATAAACCATAGATCTACACCCGAGAAAGATTAACACAAGTTACACAATGACCGATCACTCTAGTAAATTTTGCCCCGTTTTAGAATAATACAATATAAACAGAGTTTTCTGAGTGTATACATAACGGCGACAGAAAATATTCCACACGCTTCTCGCATCTTACCTTCACAGGATGAAGATATCCATTGGCCTTGAGTCTATGGTGTTTATCTGCGTTGACACCGCATCCTCCCCCAGCGTCCTCCGCACCGCCGCTGACCGCCGACTGGTCCCCGTCCAAGGTCCTCATCAGATGGGATATGTACGTGGTGGCCAGGACCAGGACGTCTAGCTTCGAGAGCTTGGTATCGGGCGGGACCGAGGGCAGAGATCGCTGTAGTTCCAGGAACGCATCTCGAAGCGTCTTCACCCGCGACCGTTCTCGGGCGGCGTTGCACGGATCGTTCGCATCGTACGGGTCGCCGGGAGTGCCACCACCATTTGTTGCCGCAGCGTTGGTGACGCCTTTCGGGTGACCGTTGGTGCGATTTGTGCTACCACTTGGGCGACCGCGCCCTCGCTTCGGCTTCACAACCGGCGTCGCATCCCCACCAGCAACGCCGTCGTCACCCGACGAATTTGACGATGAGCTTGTCTCCGGTTTCGCGCCCAATTTGTCGGCGTTTCTCTTTCGGCCACGTCTGCTGGCAGGTTTAATGTTCTCCTGTTTTCCGTCGCCCACTCCGCCCAGGATCGGCGAGAGCTCTGCCAGCTGACTGATATCCAACGGGGAGTCTAGGGTCAGACTATCAACGTAATTACTCCCTGTGTCTTGACACTTCGACATTTTTCTTTCGTTATCTCGATCCGCTTCAAAATCAGAAATCTCACTACTTTGTCTTTTTACCCCTTCTGTCTTTCTTTATCTCACGTATGGAACGCTCGACAGGCTACTTTGGTAAAGACTCCTAAATGACGCAGTCAGACGAGTTCTATCTTATCTTGAAAACAGTGGTGAGTAAAATGATTGCATCGCCACCTTTTTCACCTCCGTCCCACTGTAGGTCTCCCGGCGAGTAATGCCTTTGGAATCAGTTACGATAGGATATGTGCGATATCGATAACCAAGCACGGATTAGACCAATATATCAAAAACAATCTGGCAGCTACTTTCTCGTTATTTGATTAATGCCCCGCCACCAAACCTCAATCCAACTGGAATAAATGGAAACGTGTCTGTCAATACATCAACACGACACAGTTTGCTCCGCGTCCATTTCAAAGTTCTGATCTCGAAATGGACATTAATTCTTGAAAGTTGGCGGAAAGTTGTCTGACAATGTAAAAATTACTTTGATGTGAAAAGTTGGAATGTATTCTCGAAAGATCAATAAAGCGCACGCGCTAACGGCGTATCATTGTCTAGGAACACTATGATTTACAGTTTTGGTGAAGGGAGAAGATTCGTGGTGATTTAGAGAGGACTCCGTGACTTTCCTCAACCGCGATTGGTCAGATCAGTTCACGCGTCCAACCAATAAGCACGCGATATTGAGGAATTCAATATCAGCAAAGAAGCACAAGTGATTTTAGGTGGTAAACGATACACAACACAGTATGCTAATGCTATAATCGTTATTTTTCCATGATTATATTATAATCTCCATATCGTTTAATTACATAAGTTACAAATGAAAGAAGTTTATCCCTCAAGCTCGAATTGCAATCAGCATATCGGTGGTCTTAACCCCAAAATTATATCTAAAGTAATCAATGACGAAATTACAGAACTGTCCATCGTCACCACCTTATATCGTACCATCATCAAATCGAAGACTGATAATTAAACGAGTTATGTAGCGTTAATTGCTTTCGAAGATATTGCTTTCTAAGTTCTTATGTTTAGTATTGACCTATGTTAGGTGATGGTATAATACCATAGAAATAGTACTCAATTTGCAGGAAAAACTTTTTTAATACAATGAAATGACACGGGTTAAAGGAACACTGTAACCTCTCCTACGGGTGCATTCTCTCTTTGTTCTCCCTTCTCCTTCCTTCTGTTTTTATGCCTCCGCAACGAAGTTACCGGAGGCATCATGTTTTCGGGTTGTCCGTCCGTCCGTTACCGGTTCTCGTTACCGCGATAACTTAAGAACAGCTGATCGGATTTTGATGAAACTAGGACCAAGTATGTACTATGGGGCAACAATGAACTGATTAGATTTTAGAACTGAAAGGTCAAAGGTCACAGGGCCTACAAAAAATCTGATTTGGGCTCATTACTGTAATAAGTTCAGAATGGCTTATTGGATTTTGATGTAACTTATCATAAGGCACCAATGAACTCATTAGATTTTGGAGCAGAATGGTCAAAGGTCAAAGGTCACCGGGCCTAAAATATGTCTGATTTGGGCTCATTACGGTGATAAGTTCAGAACGGCTAATTGGATTTTGATGTGACTTGGGTGAAGCATGTATTATGAGGCATCAATGAATTGATTAGATTTTGAAGCTGAAAGGTCAAAGGTCAAAGGTCACAGGGCCTAAAATATATCTAATTTGGGATCGTTACTACAATAACTTGAGAACTGCTGGTCGGATTTTACTGTAACTTGGTCAAAGGTTACATGGGCTTATATTCTTCTCATTGGTCTAGCTGCCAAGGTAACTTTAGGCTGTTCAAATTACATCCATTGGATGGGAGTGCAAACTGTGGAGGCATACCCATCGACTGCGCGCAGTCGAACTGCTCTATTTTTTATTTGTTCCTTTTTTTCCATATTTTCTTTATTTCTTCCTTTCATTCATTCAGTTTTTTTTCTTTCTTTCTCCCTTCCTTCCTTTCATTCATTCTTTCTTTCTTCCTTCCTTCCTTCCTTTTATTTATTTTTTTATTCATTCATTCATTCTATCTATCTTTTTTTCTTTTTCTTTCGTTTCCATTGGTTCTTTCAAGTGTGATTACAATTTGCAACAGCAGTAGTGACTGATTGTTGTGGAGTGGACAATAAGAATTTCTCTAAAAAAATTGTCTTTTTGCATTTTTCTTGCTTGCACTGGGATGATATTTCGATGAAAATTGTGGTCCGTGGGCATGCGTGTGTATGTGTGCGCGCGGGTGTGTGTAGGGGTGTGTGTGTGTGTGTGTGTGTGTGTGTGTGTGTGTGTGTGTGTGTGTGTGTGTGTGTGTGTGTGTGTGTGTGTGTGTGTGTGTGTGTGTGTGTGTGTGTGTGTGTGTGTGTGTGTGTGTGTGTGTGTGTGTGTGTGTGTGTGTGTGTGTGTGTGTGTGTGTGTGTGTGTGTGTGTGTGTGTGTGTGTGTGTGTGTGTGTGTGTGTGTGTGTGTGTGTGTCGTGTGTGTGTGTGTGTGTGTGTGTGTGTGTGTGTGTGTGTGTGTGTGTGTGTGTGTGTGTGTGTAGGTGGTGTGTGTGTGTGTGTGTGTGTGTGTGTGTGTGTGTGTGTGTGTGTGTGTGTGCGCGCGAGTGTATGTGTGTTAGCGTCTGTGTGTGTTTGTCTTTGTGTGTTTGTATGTGATAGTGTGTTTTCCCTGCGTGTGTGCGAGCGTGCGTGTGTGAGTGTGTGTGTGTGTGTGCGTTCGTGTGTGAGTGTGTGTATGTATTTGTGTGTGTGAGTGCGTGCGCGTGCGTGCGCGTGTGTTTTTGCGTGCGTGAGAGAGTGTGAGTGTTTGTGTGGTGTGTGTGTGTATGTGTGCGTGAGTGTGTGTGTCAGTTGCGTCTGTGTGTTTAATGGTGTGTATGTGATACTGTGTGTGCGCGTCTGTAGCAGTAGTAGTAGTAGTAACAGTACTAGTAGAAGTAGTAGTAGTAGTAGTAGTAGTAGTAGTAGTAGTAGTAGTAGTAGTAGTAATAGTCGAAGTAGTAGTAGTAGTAATAGTCGTAGTAGTAGTAGTAGTAGTAGTAGTAGTAGTAGTAGTAGTAGTAGTAGTAGTATAGGGAGGGAGAAGTAATGAAAATAACAGTACGAATGCAGTATCATACCAGATGTCTCAATGCTGAAATGATATCGGCATCCTTGATAAGACATGTCACTTTAAACATTTCTGATAAAATGCGGACATTTATTGCATTTTTCAGAGATAAATTATATGACATAAATGCAACAAGATCATTAGAACTGGATGAGTGGATATATTGCTCAAATTTCTGTAATCAAGATCATACATCCCTCGTATTTTTATGAAATATAATGATTTATTAATGATTTATAGGTAGTCAAATGTACTGTAAGTATTGAATTTATGTTACCTATCGTACGTTGATACATTGAAAAATTCCGAACATGAACGTCAATTTCAAATCGTCCGTATACGTTGTCTGTACGTCATACATTATACGTACGTGCTGATAACATAATGCATGCAACGATTTAAGTTCATTTAGGATCATGAAAAGGAGTAAATTTGGGTATAATGAGCCCATCCGGTTTCAAAGTCTACTCTTTGCAGCTGGATGAATACATCTTG
>JZLH01S0086261.1:1649-13042 GCA_001188425.1 Eucidaris tribuloides | reverse complement strand
AAGAAACCATGTAACACACTTGTGCCAATCTGTCAGATTCCAGTTACGAAACTTCGGTTCAATTCGAAAGTTCTTCACTACATTTGCTGCTGAACAATTGATTCATGCCCTCATATCCTCCCGTCTTGATTTTTGTAACTCACTTTTTTGTAACCTCCCACAGAGAGACATTTCAAGAATACAACGTCTACAAAATTGTGCTGCCAGATTACTCACCTACACCAAGAAAACCACCCACATTACCCCAATCCTTCGCTCACTTCACTGGCTCCCTGTTGATAAACGCATAATATTTAAGATTCTCCTCCTTGTGTACCATACATAACACTCATCCCGGTCATCCGCCCCTGTTTACCTACAACACACCCTAAATATCTACACCCCCCCCCCCCCACCGAACTCTCCGATCCTCAAACTCACAAATTCTACAGGTACCTCGAGTCAAACGGAATTGGGGGGAGCGTTCTTTCTCACACACAGGCCCTACACTCTGGAATAATCTCCCTATCCCACTACGCCAAGCAAAATCTGTACAAGTATTTAAATCAAACCTGAAAACTTATCTCTTTAATGTAGTATAACACCTTTTAATTTTTCACAACACACTTGTCCGTAAATTGTATTTATGTTTGTGATTTTGTTGCATTTCTTTGTATAAATGTTGTTGTTTCTAATGCGCCATTAGCATCTTTTATTGGTGGAATGTGCGCTATACAAGAATTCACTATTATTATTATTATTATTATTATTATTATTAAATGAGTAGATATTATTTCTATTAAACGGCTAAATAAAAGGGAAAAGATCAGAATGTCACGTTAGGTAATACTGTTGGAAAATTTCGTTTTACTTTTGTTTACTCTTGGTGCGTCGGGAAAAAAGGTGGTACACGAGGGATTCTGCGTGTAACACACAACGAGTTAAGGTATTACCTCTCGTAGATTCCACACAGTAGAGAGTTTCACATCTTCATGTGATTTGATTGAAGGTAAACTTGGGTTGAAATTATTCTAGAATCAAGTAAATTATGCAAGGGTTCTGCTGGGAAAATCTTGTAGTCAAACGTTGACTCATTCTAAAACTGTCAATATTCCTTGTGGCAGGTAAATCTGTTGTGTAGCTCTCATGGGATTTATTTTTATCGGGGCTCGAGAAAAATAAAATATTGGTACGTTCATGCTTGATTCTAAGTAAACAAATTGAATACAAATCGTTCCAGCTGGGAGATCGATAAGGCTGGTGTATAGTAATATTTCAACTCCTTTGGTTCTTGGGGCATTTTCAAATGTTCCCAATCATGTCACTAACCTTTGAGATACCTCGTCAAAATAATCTTCTTCCGTCGACAGGAGTGAAGAAAGACAGGTCAAGATGTGGCAACGAGGTCAAGGCACACAGTCTGCTGTCTGGTGTATCTATAGACCTTAATCAAAATAGGGAAACACCCGTCGTTTGGGGGAATCACTGGAGACCGAAGGTTCGATACACCGAAGATTCCTATGGAACCAATGGACGGGTTATCTAATATACATAATCATGAATCTGGGTTTGAAAGCATGATTGGCAGTTTATGTGTTTAATTGTAGATACAGCTCCTTTCAGGCATGTTCGTTCAGTATTCACAACTAAAACAACCTTAACCCTAAAAACCCCAAGCTATTTTTGGCTCTCCGTGGCGCAAGGGGGGGGGCACACTGTGCCCCCTCTAAAATCTTTATTTTTTGACCAATCACTCTCAGATTTGGCACACATGTAAAACAGCTCAAACTCTACAAAATGGAATATCAAAATTTATCAAGGTCACCACATGGGGGCGCTATTCACCATAATATAAAGAAACACGTAGAAAAGGGGGATTTTGTTGGATATTTCTAAGTTTTCGTCTTTAATACCCCATGAATTCATTCACAAGTGATTGATTGGTCAATAATTAAATGAAATCACATATTTTGAGATAGAAAACATGTATTTTGAGTAAACGTTGACCGTTTAGGGTTCATATTTTGTTTTACCATACATGCAGTGATAATTTAAGGCACGTATTACTATGCACTGTTGGTTGTACCAAAGAGTTAAAATAACATGGATAAATGCAATTTCTTTATCATTCTGATACACCTTTTTGATGGAATTAAACTTTGATACATCAAATCTTGTATAGTATAATAATTAAAAATAGGAAATAAATAAAAAACAAGAAAAACATGAAATTGCAATATTTCTTATTGTTTTTATTGTTTTGGCGCCATTTTTCCTTTAAAAAACAAAGAAAAACAAAATGAATTTATTGAATATGTTCTTAAATAGTTAAAACATAAGTTTCATATTATTCATGAGCCAAAAGATAAGAAAAACAAGTGACAGTGTAGTGAAAAACAATGAAACATCAAAAAATGACACACATGACCTTCAAAATGTGGTTACCATGGCAACAAGATTTCACGGGTGACCCTAAACTATATACCAAAATGTTTGCCATAAAATGTTAGGAAAAGTAACCAAGTTTGATCAAATTTCGCCAAAATTGCGGAAGTAGCGAAGAAAGATGTGGTAGCCCCCCCCCCCTTGGGCTTTTTAGGGTTAAATGTACCTTGGAGGAAGTAGTTTGTATGAGCAATCATTAGCTAAAGATTTTTTTTTCGGTTCACCACGTGAAATTTCTTTTTTGAAAAATTGGTAGCCCTTAAAAGAACCGTTGGGATATAGAGTAGATTGCTCGACGTTTCGGATAGGTTGACTATCCTTCACCACGAGTGGGCCAGACTTGCTGAGTGTGTTGTAGTTGGTGACAAACTGCGGACCTGGTCTATATCTCAACAGTCCTTTTAAGGGCTACCAATTTCTCAAAAAAAGAAATTTCACATGGTGAATCGTAAAACAAAAATCTTTTGTCCGCCTTGGACTATTTAACATAACAATGTCAGAATTGTGAGCTATGGTATTTGTAACTTGTTCGTCGTGCCAATGCCGGTAACCAGCGATATAGCTCGGTGGTGTTGTCGCAGCCCGGATAGCTGTAGACGCGGGTTCGAGTCCTGGTTCATTTTTTCTGACATGTTTGTTTAAATTATAAGATCAGCAGTTGCGATCTAAATACAGAGAGAGACAAATGAATCAATTTATTCTCTGAATAATTCCTTTCATTTAATAATAAAAATCTTTAGTTAAAAACAACCTTAAACAGATTTTTAGATACACTAACAATGGCCGCCATCTTCGGGCTATCAGACTTTCGGTCTATCCCACAGTTGGTCTGTGAAGTGTAACTGAAACACTTGTTGTTCAGCCACATGAACATAAAGATGTATTAAGGTGACCAAGATGTCACCGCTTGAAATGTTTGCTCTTGACGAAAGAGAATAAATCATCATCAACAATAAATCAACACGTCATATCACGATCAACATTGAGTCCTAAGTTGCACAATTCATGACTGTTATCCAGCAAAAATATATAAATAAATAGCCAATATATCATTCGTCGATCTGAAAACAAATACAAAATTACAACCCTGGTTTAAGACAAGGATTTTAATTTTAGGTCACTGAAAGTTATGATTCATCATAATTTGTTATTTTACTAAAATCAGTGGCTACGTAATGTTCCCAGCCTCCCAGGGCAAACATAATTAAACGGCAGTCACATGATCGATTGTTTTTGTATAATTTCGGCTTCTAGTATATGACATTCATGCATACACCACGCATACGTACACACACACACGCACACACACACACACACACACACACACACACACACACACACACACACAGAAACACACAGAAACACACATACACACACAGAAACACACACCACACCACACCACATACACACGCATACACACACAGAAACACACACCACACCACACCACATACACACACGCATGTATACATACATACATACATACACACACGCGCACGCACGCGCGCTCTCATTCACATAGACGCATACAGACACATACTCACACATACATATAAATACACACATACAAAATCACACATATGAACACGCAAACACACACAATCACAGAATCACACATTATCAATTCTAGCACTTGAAATTTGGATATTCTTTCAACAGCAGCATTTGTCTTGAACAGGGCCGGGAAGGTTATTTTTGAGGCCGTTGTTGCACTACCCTGGACAGGGAGATCTCCCCCCCCCACCCCATTTATATTATCTTTTTTTTCTCAGAGATCATCATCCTCGATGTCATTTTGGATTAAGGGAATGACATGAAACAATGAAACAATCATGGACAAGTCAAACATTTTGTATCAGAAACTAATTATGAGAACACTATTCCTTCATCAGCTCTTAATCATCTTCATTTTTGATAACCATCTCTAAAATAAAACGGGGATTTTATCATTACCTGATCTTAAAAATCCCATAATCCAGACTTAAGACAATTTAAACTTATCGAAAACAAACTAACAAATTTCATTAATCAGAATGATTTAGCAATTAAGCTACCATGTTCACTTATTTGCATCCCAGCGGTGATTTAGATGCAGAAATAATATACGTAATTATTCATTGAGCAGGCATGTCTGACTGAGATTAACTAATGACTGGTCTAAATTTATTCTGTAAGAGCTATATTTATTTCTTGCATGACAGATTGTATAATCTTAAAGATTTGTATGCATCTCAAAGAGTGCTCCAGTTCTCTAGAAATGTAGAATACGATAAATCAAATTAATGATAGACTTTCTTCAACCTGACCTGAATCAAATTTCGGCAATTTAAGTTCTAATGATGCTAAAATTAGTCACACGTTCAGTATACGCATAAAGCGCACAAGAAAATACATGCATAAAACTTACAAGCTTTATTGTTTTTACATTTGAACAGTATCCTTGAACTCAATTTGTTTCTTCCTGTGACGTTTATACACTTGTTTGAACGCCTTTCAGTGGCCCCAGATATTAAATCATTTTGAATGATTTTTTTTTCTTATTTGATGTTGTTGTCTGGAGTGTATCTTGCAGTTTCGCATAGTATTTTTACGGAGATGGGATCTCCAGGGTATTTTCAAGTCCTTCGTATAAACAGGAACAGTTATGGACATCACTTAACCCCTGGCTTGCCCCGTTCACCAGTTTGCACAGACAGGGACTGATCTAGATTTTTGCTTAGGGGAGAGTTTGACCCAGTGGCGTCGATCCATTTTTCCGAAGGGGGAGGGGGCAAAAATGAAAAAAGTCACAATTTTTCGCCTATATAGTTGCAAGACAGAATTTGAAAATTGTGTATGTTTGATAGTATTTTTATGGTAAGTTTAATGGGGATCTAGCTTTTTGCTAAGGGGAGAGTTTGACCCAGGGGTGTCGATCCATTTTTCGGATGGGGGGGGGGTTGAAAAATATCAAAAATTTTCGCCAAGTTGTAATAGTAATACAGAATTTGAAAATTGTGTATGTTTAAATAGTATTTTTGTGCTTGCTAAGTTTAAAGGTTTTGTAATGCTTTCCATTGCTTTTTAAACATGATTTTATATGCACATCACATTTTCACTTGGCAGTCCGGGGGGGGGGAGGATTAACCCCTCCCTCCCGTAGATGCGCCACTGACAAATCAAGAACACACAGAATGGAGCTAAACTCGCAAAAAAGGAAAAACCTCGGCCAATTCTAGTTAAATTCACCAGCTACAAACCTCGGCAAAACATGATCTCCCGACGAAAAGGCCTAAAGAAAACTAGAATCGGCATAGCAGAGGATCTTACCCAGTCTAAACTCCAACTTCTTAGGACCACAGCAACGCATCCTGCTGTTGATCAAGCATGGACAACAGACGGTAAAATCATTGCCCTCCTGAAGGCAAGTAACGGAAAGAAAATCACGAAACTGATAGCAACAAAACAAGACTTGGACAATCTTCCCAAGGTAGCATAATTTGGGATTTGACCCATATTTTTTTCCACCTCTGTGATGAACGAACTATTCCACTATTTTAATTTGTGTTAATAACTTAATACACCAATTGTACGACTGTTACAGAGCTGCCATCTGGCTTGATAATGTTTTTCCATTATTGAAAGTATAGAGAAAATATGATTTTTTTTTTTCAATACAAAACTAAATGTTTTCTCTTAATTTGGATGTGTATACTTAGTATGTGTTGTTTACCAATTTCTTAAAATTGCAGACAAGTTTAATGAGTACTTTGTAAATATTGGTACAAATATATCTTCAGGTATTAGAGACAGTGCAATTCCTTTGACTCATATCTCAGGGGTTCTCATATCAACTCTTTTTAAGACCGATAACTGAAAAGGAAATTATTGACATTGTTTTATCTTTTAAAAACGGTACATCTGCAGGTTATGATTTCATTGATAACCACGTAATTAAAAAAGCAATCCATGTTTTATGTAAACCACTGTGCAATATTCTTAATCATTGTTTTCTTAAAGGAATCGTTCCAAACTCTTGTAAAATTTCAAAGGTAATCCCTATTTATAAAAGTGGCCCTAAAAATAATGTTACAAATTATCGGCCAATATCTTTGTTAACATGTTTTTCAAAAATCTTAGAAAAGTGTATTAACGTGCAATTATTAGAATTTTTAGATAAAAATAACATTTTGTACAACAAACAATTTGGATTTAGAGAAAAACATTCAACTGTTTTAGCAGTAAGTTACTTTTTATTGAACCTAAATAATGATTTTGAACAAAAAGAAAATTTATTTGGATTATTTTTGGACCTCAAAAAGGCCTTTGATAGTATTGATCATGAAATTTTGTTCACAAAATTACATTTTTATGGAATAAGGGGTGTACCTTTGAAATTATTTAAAAGTTATTTAAAAAATAGACAACAGTTTACTACTTTTAACTCAAACAATTCTGAAATGCAAATTACAACTTGTGGTGTTCCACAAGGATCAATTTTAGGACCTATTTTATTTTTAATTTATATTAATGATTTACCGTTTTCTTCATCTGTTTTACAGTTTTTAATGTTTGCTGGTGATACCAATATATTTTTGAAACATAAAGATATACATCAAGCTGAGCAACTGATGAACTCGGAGTTAATTAAAGTGCATGAATGTTTTTTAGCAAATAAATTGGTTTTAAATGTATCTAAAACACATTTTATGTAATTTGGAAGTACCTTAAATACACATAATGTAGAGATTTTTTATTGATAATAAGCAAATTGAACAAGTTAAAACACTCAAGTTTTGGGGAGATTTTATTGATGAAGAAATGAAGTGGAAAAGCCATGTTAATAGTATTCTGAATAGTGTTTCGAAAAGTGTTGGTGTCATGAGTAAACTCAGAGAATTTTTACCAGATCGTATTTTACTATTGCTTTATAATACTTTAGTGCTCCCACATTTAAATTATTGTATTATACTCTGGGGATGTTGTAATCAGTATCTTTTAGAACGACTTAATAAATTACAAAAAAGAGCTGTCCGATTAATTACAAAGTCAAATTATCTTGCTCACACTAAACCTCTATTCATCAAACTAAATGTATTACCTATATTTCAATTGTATCAATATAATCTTGGAATATTTATGTTTTTATTTCACAAAAAGTTATTACCCGATTTATTTAATTCGTTATTCATTAAAAATAGTGATATACATAATTACAATACCAGAATGAAATCCCAAATTCGTGTTCAATATGCTCGAAATAATTTTTCACAGAGTATGTTAACTTATAAGGGACCAACTTTTTGGAACCAGCTACCCACTGAAATTAAAGAGAGCATATCCTTAAATTCATTTAAAACTAAATTAAAACATTTTCTATTGAATTCTATGATATAACTATCGTATCCCTGACATGATATTTTCTGACATGTAAGTCTTTCTGACACTCTTATTTACTTTGATATGGTTATATATACATGTACATTTATCTTCAGGGGGTGGGGGAACCATGTTTTTGACATGTACTTTGAATTGTGGTTTTTGTTTGTTTGTTTGTTACTGTATTGTTTTACTCGTGGGGATTAATACATATAAGTTTTTTAAACAAAACTTCTCTTAATCCCTCCACATTCATTAGTATTTGTTGTGTTACTGTTATTTTGTTTATTTTGTTTCATAATATATGTAAGTTCATTTCGTGTGTTTGTCTATCATCCATTGCTTTTGTATTGTATTGAATCATGTTTTTTAAATGATTGTGGAAAATAAATTGAATTTGAATTTGAATTTGAACTTGAAATACACTGAAGACAATGAGCAAGGCAATCCCCTTAATCCTGTTACTCAATACAATGCCCTTCTGGTGCGTCCAGTGTGTCAATCACAACTTCAATGCAATTGTGTAAAAAACTACAAATTGAACAAGAAACCTGAACTGAACAAAGACTTCACCTTAAAAATGTGGCAAATCATGCGTTATTACTGTCTTATTGTTTTTCAGCTTATCATAAAAGAGAATAACAACAAATTACAATAGCCGAAAAAAATTACACAGTTACTGAACCCGATGGAAACCAATTAAAGCAACTCGATTTGACAGATTATTAACCCCACTGATTCCAAGATCCTATACAGAACATACGCTGTTCCCGTAATCAACGGGTTAAGATTCCTAACAAAGCCACTACACTTTCAACATTTGCACACAAATAAGCCTATACTTGAAAACTCTGCTTTCAGTCACGTTTTTATTGTACTTGGTTTCATATTTTGTGGTTTTTCATCAAGCAATGCCATATTGTGTCGTTTTATCTAGAGTTTAGATTTTCTTTCCTTCTTTTGTTTTCTGAATGTATTTTAAAAGTCTTATAGTTGTATTATTTTCTCTAATTTGTTTTCGTTTGTATGGCTATGACAATATTTTAAGAACCACTTCAAGCTCAAGGGATAACGCCCGCTCAAGAACACCAGCGTTACGGTATTACTTAATTAGTGGATTAATTAATAACCTTGTGTATCCCCGCAGCTAGGCTATGTATAGCCTTATTGGGATCAACGCATTCCAATTTGCGGTCTACCAATATCCCAACGGGATTTCATCGATCATGATCACTTACACGTATAGGCCCATACAACGTACACTATTTGTTTTGTTTAGTTTGATAGCATTATGTCTAAAACTGGGTATACAGAAACAAGCCAAACAACGGTTATCCAGGGCGGAGCTCAAATAAAACAGAACAAAAATACACCGTATACAGTGTGGCATTATTACATTACATCACGGCTAGACATAACTATGTTTAGATGCATCATTTTAGTAATTTGTTAGATGACTGTTTCTTCGAAATATCAACAGAAAATTTATAATGAGCAAAAAAATTAACTCCAAATGCGTTTCTTCCTGTTGCGTTATCTTAATTCATAATTCATCTCTAAAAGGTGGTGATAGATATCACAATTAGTCAAATTGTTTTTCCCTCATGATAACATTACTAAGTCACATACACTCCGGAATCGCCTCATTAACACTTAAAGGATGACTTCGAGTTCCGGGTTTTTGCCTCAAGATATCGGCAAAACATTACTGAGATAAGTTTTAAACAATCTTGTGCTGCACTCTCTGTACTGGAGGTGGCTACCTTATAAAATCGAATTATTGATCTATTGATGATTTAGATATATTGATTGATTGATTGATTGATTGATTGATTGATTGATTGATTGATTGATTGATTGATTGATTGACTAAATTTAGTTTTTTCTACTGTTTCACATAATAATCTTACACAATCTTAAAGTATACTAATAATGGAGAATAACTATAAATATTTTTAAAGCAAAAGTGGAGGAACGTAATTTAAAAGCAAAGCTTGGATTACCTAGGCCCCCAAAATTCAAGATTGGCAACTGCCTCAAATGTAATTATATCTTATCGTACAGTGGCGACAGAAAGTATCGTCACGTTCCAAACGCATTCACAGAAACGCGTTCCTTTTACGATGTTCAAACGCGATGAAACGCAAATTCAGCGTAGCAAATGCGTGCCTTTCGTTTATTGAAATGAAATTCGTTTCTGGGAAGGATCGCGTTTGCACGCGTTCGGAACGTGACGATACTTTCGGTCGCCACTGTATACAAAACGAAGCGTACTGTATATCAAAATGGGACGTGACGGACACAAAAAAAATAACAACAGATAAATAAAAACAAAACAAACAAGACCACGAAGAAATACGTGAGAAAATGAGGTTAAACAGGAGAGGAGGAGAGAAGTGGAGGAGCAAGTCTACTCGAGTATCAGATCGACGATATCAAGATAAGCGGAAGGTGGTATTTGCATAATTATTTAATTACATTGTTTTGAACTTATGTTTAAAAGTGGGTAAACTTTGTGGTTGCTTCGTGATTTCTGCTAAAGACCCAACTGGACTTGCACCTGCAATCTTCCGAGCAGCGACACTACCAGGCTCCGATGGGTGACATTAATGCCACAGTTAGAACTCAATTATACCAAGATAATAATCTTTTGTGATATTGCAAAATAGATCTTCGGCTGTCCTGGTATACATAAAAGAGACTGGTTGTGAATGTATCATAAATTCACCATAGAAAAACTTACATGTACATTCAATACATGAGAAGATGAGGATACATAATTATGGTCATGACATATGGCAGGAAATGCAATATTTCCCGATATTATATATTTTTGTCGCTTTATGTTCCATAACTTTGAATAAGCAGAAGCAATATGACCAAAAACAAACAAACCATATTATATTAAGCCGACATTCCTTTCGATGCCATCATTAATTATGTTTCTAATCTGTACATTTTCATCAGCTTTCAAAACTTAAAGACACTGTTGAACATTATATAAGCCCCATTTTAAAAAAAATGCCAAACTTTGATACCTGACCTAGTTGATTAATGGGTTGCTATCACTGGCAATACGCACACTCATATTTATAAAATGTACATAATATTCTTTTATTTTCTCCCCTGTCATGCCTGTTGGAGCTGAAAATGTATATGGGCAATTCCATGATTAGTTACGTTACACTTTATGACAAACTTTACTCAACATTTGGCTCTTACATGAATATGCTTTGATATTATTTTTCTGTTTTGGTACTGTCAGTTCTCTAGAGTGGTACCTACTTCACAACATCAAGCAAAATAATGAGACATGTTTCAGTGGATAATAACAAGAACTTTAATTATGGTTAGTTACGTTACATAAAAAGGACATGAAAAAAATGACAAGTCTTTGTCCTCAAAGTTTCCTCAACCTGTTTTCAAGTGAAACAAACTGTGGTATTCATGCTATTTCTGGTGTCTTGATAAGTCATTTAATATATAACTTATTGATAAAAATCTTTTCACTTTTAACTACAACATCAAAAACATGGTTAGTTACGTTACGGTTAGTTACGTTACATTTTGTCCATCCACACAAATTTGCGTTTATTCATGTCTTTTTCAGATTT
>JZLH01S0086242.1:30583-44006 GCA_001188425.1 Eucidaris tribuloides | reverse complement strand
AACATTGACTATAGGAGTCTCATGCCAATGGATTCACCGATATTGGCAGCTTTGGAAAGTGAATCAGTAAATTATGAGATGTACTTTTCTACCGGAAGTTTATGCCTGCAGGATGGCACTAATATCTCAAGTGGTTTAGTATAAAATAAAAACAGTTCAAGTTAATCTGGTTTTCAGCTTTATAGGGAATGTCACATCTGACGTTTATGACCCCTCTAAAGTGTCTTGGTTGTAAATGTTATGAGGCAAAACAAAGCATTACAAATAATGTAAGTTTTGATGGTCACAAAACAGGAAAATAACATTTTGTAATTTTTCTGTATGAAAATTATGTTGCAGTTGTTGTTTTCAAGGCATTCAGTGTTGGTTGCATAAGACTACTAAACAAAACTACTTGCACAGGAAGAGCTTTCTTCTACATTGAGAAGCACACTACAAAAATAACTTGTACACATTTTGGTAACACTGGAAAAAAAAATCAACAAAATGGTAAATATCTTATTGTACCGCGACCATTTCGTTCGGTTGTACATATCTATGTATTATCTATCACTATCTATCTATCTATCTATATCTTTATCTATCTATCTATCTACTATGAATCAAACACATTATAACATATTGAAATTCCATTAGTCATGTCTAGTAACACAGAGTATTTGATTTAATCCGTGGAGTAAAAGCATTGTAACAATTATGCAAATAAACTTCCATAAACAAAATGAAGTCACAATTGAGTAAAAGTCTCTCATATCCCTATAGGAAAAAAAGCACAATCTAATGATAAAATACTGACAGTATAGAGAAGAATTTTGTGTTTCTGTGCTGCATGTGGTGATTTGCATAAATTGCATAACGGCATATCAATACAATTCTCTTAGAAAACTCCACCAAGACCCATTAAAGCAAACAGAAATCAAATTGGTCGAGAAAACGTTTACATATACAGCAGGTTTTCAGGGCAGCTCGCAGAATCTAAACAAAGGCGACATTCAATCTATCTCTGTGACATTTCTCTGAGTTACATACCTGTTGCATCTAATTCACTGTGAGTACCCAACTCCTGCCTGGATACAATCTTCAAGTACACAGCCATATAAAATTTGTAAACATAATATCACTATACCATTCTAAAAGATACACCAATTATCTCAATGCTCACAATTGTCTAGAAAGACATGCTGACATACAATGATATTTGAAATATAATCTAATCCCTTAGTGGATCTCCATTTTATGTCGATCTTGGCATACAAAAAACATTGTTTGCAAACATGAATGGAGCTTAGTCATTATTTCATAATTATTCTCCTTTGAGGGTGGGGGGGGGCGGACATCCACAAATGCATAAGTAAAGTACGCCTACATCTGAAATAATTTATGTAAGAGGGAGGTTCCAATTACTTTGCTCCAATCCACTAATCTGTTGTATTGTTGGTAGTTTGCGGATTGTGGGGACATACTCCTAGTTACCCCTGGGGTGACATCCTTACCCTCAGATACATATCCTCTCCTCTCCCATTATATCCTCACAGCGGTCATTTTATGGCGACCCCCAATACCTGTGTTATACATTTTACTCCTCTTCCATTCAAGTTGTCCCAAAGCATTATCCAATTATATGCAATTGGGCCTCACTTCTACAGCAAAAATTTACATCAGCTTTTGGAAAATCGAATTAACATCATTGATATGACACTTTTTAATTAGTGAAAAAATGCAAAATCGGTAACGATGGCGTAAATCATGGTATCAAGCGGGGAGATAAGCGGTGGAGGAGCTGTACAAACCCTATGGAAAATACAATTCATGTACACTCTATTCTTTTACTATGTGCAGCATATATATCACAGAATTTATGAAAATGTTCGACATAACTAAGCACATATATTAACAATTCTAACCACAATAAAGTACATAATTTTTCAATGCATAATACTTAATTAATGACTCCGGACTTATATGCCTTTCCATATGACTGGCTACCTTTATGAACGCATATATTACTGGAAAAACACACCAAAGATATGTCATATCCAAGGCTACAATTTGGTGAAATTTTACAATACACTCTACACCATTAATTAAACAATAATCACTACTAATCTCTAAAATTTCAGTTACGTTTAATAAATTAGCTTTAATTAAGTAATAAGTTTTGGAACAAATTGCAAACAATTTTAACATAGTCTCACAAACCTGTATCACCCCATCGAAAAATCAAAAAAGTAGAAAGACCATACATTTCTTAAAGCTGAAAGTTCTTTTCACAATTAATAACATCAATTTGAGCCATGACTTAATACTGACCAAAAATTTTTGTAAATGAGGTTCATACAAATCACAAACCATACATTTTTGATATTACCCTTATTTTTTTAACACCCGATAAAACAACTACATGAGACCTTGGATGATTAGATTCTCGGAAATAAGCATTCACAAAATCAATCTTTTTTCGTTTCTATAAGTACTTTGATTAGTTAATACTTTTTAAATGCCAAAAGTGACAAAATCATAATTTTCTCCTGTAACCAAACGGTACCATACACACCAATGACACCTCTTTCTGAGTCCCAATTCCTTATCAGTTCATCTTTTGCTTCCCTTTCTCGACTATGTATCTCATGATCTTTTGCAGTGGTGGATCAAGCATTCTCTGGGGGTGGGGGGGGGGATCAATGTGTGCATGATGCATATCAAGTCAACAAGCCCATACCCCACTCCCACCCACCCCAGGAGGGGGAAGAGGTTTTTACATACTCTATGCAGAGACTCTTATATGCTAGGAGAAACGTTAAATATAGATATTGTACGTACAGTATACACTTCATAGAAGTTCATATCTTATACTTCTACGCACAAAGATGAAAACAAAAAGATATGAAATGCAAATTGTTGACATATAGAATCCAGTTCTGCTTCGATGATGCAGTGCTAACCTTTGAATGAAAACAAACATTATACAGCAGACAAAATACAAAGAAAATATGTTTTGTATAAATTAACCAAATTTGGTTAATAACTGTTTATCAGGTGAAGCTTGTAAGAATAACAGTTTGTGTAATTTTACTCATTTTTAAAAACTAAAACTACAAAAGAACACATAGGCATAAAATACTTCGAAATATGTACATGTAGATGTCATTATAGCTGATTCTGGTTGTTATAAATTACTGGCAAATAAAAATGTTAAAGTACAGGTACAAGCAAATATGTTGAAATTTCAACAGTATCAAGAATTTTATTTCAAAAATACTTACCAATAACTGCCTCTTCTGCTGTGCATTCGACTCATGCCCTCAGATGGTCGTCCTGCACTGTACATCATTTTCGTTGGCCGAAAATGTCTCGTAACAAACTCCAGGAGCAAAATTCCAGATTCCGCGATAAGAAGAATATATACTGAAAGAAGATTTTAAGAGTATTTATTCGCTGAGATCATAAGAACGTAAAGACGCCGAGTCTATTTTTGCTTGTTGAGTGCTGCTTGTCAATCAAATGTTGAAACGCTCTACAATTCTTTTCACGAACATTATCAACATTCCGTGAGTAATTTCTGTCAATCACTGATTTGAATAATTATAAGGCAAGCATATCAGTGGCAAAACCTCCAGAGTTACCACAAAATCAGAGTTCCTTGAATTTCCTCTGAAATCCACAACATTCTTGCGAAGGTTACCGCAAAATGCGAAATCAGAGTTCCTTGAATTTCCTATGAAATCCACTACATTCTTGTGAATGTTACCACAAAACGCTAATTTTACTTGAAGTTTCTACAAAATCCATGACATTCTTTGCGAATGTTACCACATTTACATGTACTTGAAGTTTCTATGAAATCTACAACATTTGCGTGAATATCATTGACTGTGCCTGCAATCGAGATGACTAACTCTGTTGCTCGCATGTTTGACATTCAAATCGCGTGAAATGAAATGATGGAGCTGTCAAAAGATTTCTCACTTCTTGGAGACGTCAGGAGTTTGATAATCTGTCG
Organism: Eucidaris tribuloides; assembly: GCA_001188425.1. Lineage (NCBI taxonomy): Eukaryota > Metazoa > Echinodermata > Echinoidea > Cidaroida > Cidaridae > Eucidaris > Eucidaris tribuloides. Next base: position 40,006 of record JZLH01S0086242.1, on the reverse strand, counting down.
AAAGACTTGTTCTCGAAATAGCCCCATCCCTCATCGTGAGCATCGGTAGCAACTTAAGAGCATTACGCCACGAGCAGACAACGAGTCGAACTAAAATTTTGCACCAAGTGGTGAGTTTGAATCGGGATAGCATCCGATGTGCGTACGATGATGCATTACATGGAGAGCATTACACCGATTAGTTTCTACACGTGTTGCGATGACAGTCATGTACACTTGTGAAACCTAACGTGGGAATTGAGAAATGGAAACACGGACAGATTGTCGATGACGGCTTTCTAAAGTGCCACAACTGCTCGACTTCAGACAAGCGTAGGATTAGTACTGACGGTGGTTGTGACTTTTTTTTTGCTCCTCAGCACACGGGCTTTACAAATTAATCCTGGAATTATGAACTCTGAGAAAATGTCACAATGTGAGAAATATTTTGGTCTCAAGCATTCCAGGCTGTTCTTTTTCCGTTCATTCTCATCACAAATCAACTTGCAAGGCACGGTGACACTGGATCCAGTGATTCATGTGCAAATTATGTGCCTCGTCAAAAACTTCAATCTCGTTCACTGCACGACCATCGCGATGTATCAATCCATTTCAAGTCGACTCGTTTTAGATGAAAACCATAAATGAGCGATTTCTTATGACATTTTTAGACACCATAAGTCTGCAATATAATTTAACATTTCTCAAATTTGGCTGGCACGTGTAGTTCATTGATGCACACGAGCTATGTCAACGCACGCATACAGCGTGACACTCCCGAGTTCTGTCACGATTAAAATGTTTTCATGTCTATGACGTTACCCCTGGTATCCACGCTGTTGAACACATGTTTTCTGACAACATAAATGTCTCCATCACTAACGTCTAATTCAAGCATGTCTGGACGTCCATGTGTGCATTCAACAGTATTTTTAGCACCGACGCGATGCCCTAACGTTCCTAAGATCTGAAAATAATTTGGTTGTTTGTTTGTCTCCTCATAGGCATACCGTTCTGGCCTTCATATTTGAGAGCAGATCCAACTATATGGCTTCCACACTGATGCCAGCACAACTAATAAGACAAATTACCTGAGTCTTTAATTAATTGAAAAAATGGCAGTCATTGTACAAACAGCTATTTGCAGCTGTATTTATGACTTTATATAAGAGTTGCATACATACACTGTGTATGTGCATGTGTGTTTTATCCACACTAACATTTTTTCTCATCTAATCAGTTATATAAGCTTATAATTATTCATTAATGTTGTGTACGCCCGAAACAATTTCTTCTAGATGATGAATTTTATTCAATGTCGTTAAACCTGGAAGTTACATAAATGGGAAATTTGCATCGAAATAAAGCAAGGAAAATGATAAACAATTTAAGTACGGAAACAGACAAATTACTAAGGATTTCCTTTGAAATTGGTGTACTTGGGGCTGCAAGTAAACAATAATATATGCTGATTTTTAATTGAAATATGTTATTTTGATTAGCATGGTCATTTTCTGCCATTAACTATTCCAAAAAATGAGATTAATCAATTGTTTTTACTATAATTTTAGCAATTACAGACCAGATTTTTTTTTTATCAATTATCAGTGTAGTTGGTCAAAAACAACGGATCAATATCTCAGAAAGGAAGTGCATTCAGCTTAGTTCTAGTTTAGATTGTGTTATTCTGCTTGTCAATTACATAACCTACACTTTAACATACCTAGTTGTTTGCTATATTAGACTCTCTGGCAAAATTACAGGACAAATGTTGTATTACACAAAGATGTGTATACTGTATGCTGGATCCTGGCTATCTGTTACAAAATAAGAGACATTAATTGCAGAGTTCCGCAGTAAATCGCCACCGTATAGTGACTAGTTCAACATCTTTTTTGGATGACTTGGTCGTTAATGGTTCCAGTATCCACAAACACCAAGGTCCTTTCTCACAGTTAGTATCCCGCTAGCTCTACTTATTTTTCATTCATCATTAAGCAAGTAGATGAGTTTCCCTCAACATCAGACACGTCACCGCAAACATTTTCTTGGCGTTATTCTATGGTAGAAACACGTACAGTACACTCACTCCCTGTTAGCATACCATTCTCTGTAAGCGTCAATGACAATTCTTGATAGCCTGAGGATGTGCGTTGAACGTACGTTTCCTAGTTGCCCACGGAATGCTTTGTTTTCGCTGGTTATCCCCGCAAATTTCTGACGTGGAGGTAGCTAACGTGGAATGTGTGATTCGCTGCGATCTTTGAGCCTTGTGATGCGTGGGAAGGTGTTGAGAGCTACACACCTGCAAATATGTTGAGGATACTTGGTAATAAAGTGCAAACAAGGTACATGTAGCTACTTCAAACACATATTAATACTCATCGAGGCTGAAAAATAATTTTTATATCATTACTTTTGACCCACTGAAGATGATGGGCACAACATCTCATTCTGAAATCTGTGGAGAATATGTGTGACACCAATATCAAAACAATTCCAATCAATTAACTCCTCTTCAACTTTTTGTCAAAATTTTGCATAGTGGTACATGTATGTTGTTTTATTCTCCCCCCCCCCACCTCCTTTGAACATTAGATAGTAACATCATCAAAATTATAGAATTTCTCTCACTTCAACGGCAATGATAAACTAGTACTTTGAGTGACCTCCTCACTCTATCAAAAAAATACGGTTTGAAAATATACAGGAACATTTTCAAAACTTGATCACTAAAGTTAGGATAACAGCGAGAGCCACATATCTTTGTGTTTATTAGGGAGAACAACTCACATTATCATTACAATAAGGTTAAAATATAAAGCTACCTTATCTAACCCTAAGCACCAAAACAAGGATTTAAATGATTCAAGTACAGTATTTATTGCATAAATGAGCCACATTCACTAGCCACATTTGGGAAATAGTAACAAAATTAATATAGTATGTAAATGATTTCATAAGATCAACTCCAGAACTGACATTTGACATTAAGAGCTATAAACATACTGCATCCTTATAACAAAAAATAATAATACCTGTATTGCTGCCACTGAGTATGTAAAGTACTAATTTAAAAATATCCATATGGGAGTAATGCATTATAAGTTATTGATGTAACAAAATTTCTCTTGAAATATTGATGCTAAAACATCCAATATGCTTTCAGGAATTACTGTATGTCAGCCATGTACGACAGCTCAACCCCAGATGTGCAGTGTATTTACCGAGGAGACTTTACACTCTATAACTTATTAAGAGAAAGAAGTTGAAGAAAAAATGAAAAGGGAAGAGGAGGAGAAGAAAAAGAAGTAGAAAAGAGAAGAAGAGGGGGAAAAAGGAGGAGAAAGAGAAGAATGAGAATAGGACAAACAAAATGGAGGAAAAGTAAAAGGAGAAGGAAGGGAGGGGGAGAAGGAGATGGGGAGGAGGTTGCCTTTTGACAAGGCCCTCTCCCTGTATTACGGGCAAGCGAAGCGAGCCCAGCCGAGCGCGCAGCACGAGGGCCTTTTGAGATCTGATTCCAATTCTTATGTTAGACCTTTGAATTACCAAGTTTTGCTACCCTATTTTGGGTAGAAAAAATCAACCAATCAGCGTGTCTGTCTACTTGATCCTACGTTGAATATGCAATCATACTAGGACCATGTTCATACAGACTGTTGCTGTAACTTGAAACGATCTGGAAGCGTTCACTATTTCATTGGGTGAAATGATTCAGAAACGCAGATTTTTAAACGCCAAATTGGACATTACGAAACAAAATTTAAAGAAAAATGCTTCAAATACTCTGTTCAAACGATGAACGTGTAATAATTTGGTGTTTGATGGCATATGTGTTGTAGTAACCAACGCTGAAGGAATTTCTTTCAACCCACCGAATAGTTGACAAGGCCAAGACAGGGGATCGTAGCGCGCAATTTCATTGGTTGATTCGAACAGAGATCGATCGTTCCTGTGGTCATGAATAATAATTACTTTTCGGATGCCAAGCAGATCTCAAAAGACCCTTGCGCTGCCGCGCTCAGCTGGCTCGCTTTGCTCGCCCATAACAGCGAGGGGGCCATGTCAAAAGGCCAGGGAGGAGGAGGAGAAGTAGTTGAAAGAGAAAAATTTAATTCAATTCAATTCAAAATAACATTTTTTTCCTTCCTGTATATCAATACATTACAAATGAATATAGCGACAAAAAATATAATGGAAGGAGGCGCGATCCCCTAAAAGCACAAGGCCTGCGTTGGGACACGCCTTTACAAAAAGAAACAGGAGTAGGAATAGGTCAATAGGAGAAGGAGGAAAAGAAGAACAAGCACAAGTAGAAGGATGTAAAGAAAAATGTGTTGATGATGACAGCAATGAAATTGAAGCAGTAGTACACATCAGCAAAACTGAGTGTAAACAAGCTAGGTAGAGAATTATGCTGTCTGTATACCATCAGTATCTCCTTGAACAAATTCAAAATTGCTCACAATACTTTATGGGTAGATTAAGCATCATGAGATTCTGAGGAAACTCTCTTCTCTGACCCATAAAAAAGAGGAAGAAAAAAGAAAGAAAGAGTAATGCACATCTTCGCAGGTATACTGTAGAACAAGTAGCAGCGCAATAAATTTACAAGTACGTGTAGATTAAGCATTATGAGATTCTGATGAAAACCTCTTCTTTGACCCCTGAAACACGAAGAAGAAAAAAAATAACTCGCATCTTCAAGTGTATGCTGTACAAAAAGTAGCAGCTCCTTGTAGCAGCGATAATCAACAGACGGTGCGATTTAATGGGTCTATTAAACCCGCAGCTCTCTATCGTTCGGGTTCGGATAATTTGATTGATGACTTTGACACTGACCATCACTACTAGTTCGATCAACGTTCTCGGAAGGAAAATATTGAGAGGCATACCCAGGGGTTGGAAATCTGGGGGGTGTGGAAAATTCCCTCCACTCTTTAGGATAACTACCGAGGGGGGTTCAAAGATAAATGATGGTTTCTGATGTTTTAATTTAGCTAGCCTTTGGGGGAAAAGTACAAGCAAAAGCAAAATGTCATATGCAAAATGTAATCATGTAAAAAATTCTTCTCCTAACCCCCCTCACCATCCTTTCCTCGATAGTGTACTTTAATGTTCATTGACATTTCTGATTATGTTATCTGCATGCATGACTGACTTACAAACCTTTGCGTGGAGAGGGAAAATCAGGGACCTTCAATGAAGCATTTAACCCGTTGGCTATGGGAATCAGATGTGCCCTGTGTGAACTCTATGGGATTTTCAGAATCTTTGAGGCAACGGGTTAAAGAACCACTGTGGAGGTAGAATGAAACAGTGCCCTCTTTTGACAAAAAATGATCCAAATTGGGCAACAGTATCCCCCACAGCACAACGATAAAATGATCAGCATTTGTCTGTACCTCAAGCAGCTCTGTAAAGCTACATGTACATACTCGCCTGATTCAGAAAAATGTTCAAATATCTGTAGACTGGATCTTATCTTCTTTGGGGTTGAATATTTACTGCTAATGATACATGTAGGCCTTTAAACCCAGAAAATCTCATTTGTGCTCCTCCCTGCAGCACATTAAAATGTCACTCATGCCCTAAGGCTATTGACAAAGGACATGTCTGTGAAATCTGAGGATCAGTACTTACCTAGAATTTGAAAAATGTGCAAAACACCACTGGCCATTTAGTGTATGCTTGGAATTTGCATCTCTGTGAGACAATTCAAATCAAAGTCTAACAGTTACTACAATTCAACTAAATTTGAATTTCTAGCTAGTATACTTTGTTGAAGGTTCTTAGATAGTATTTTTTCTACATGTTTATACCAGTGTATTTACTTGTAGGCATGCAAAAGAGACGCCCTGCCTTTAAAAGAGGTGTATTCCACATGAAACACACCAGTGCACTGAATTGAGCAATCCATTTGTAATAGAGGGTTGGTACATGCTAAGTTAGTTTCTAAGAAAGATAAACCACACTACTGACACTTGTGTGATATTAACACTTTATCTCCTTCACAAAAGTGTTAAATACACCCCTGGGGATTACAATGGTACAACCAAGATAGATGATAGGATGAAAAGAAGATGGAGCAGTCCATTTAAAATATGGGGGTTGGTACATGATAAGGTAGTTTCTAAGAAAGAGAAACCACACTCATGACACTAGTGTGATATTAACACTTTATCTTGTTCACAAAAGTGTTAAATCACACCCCTAGGGATGACAATGGTACAACCAAGACAGATGATACGAAGAAAGGAAGATAAATCACAAGTATTTTGATATTAAAGTATTGATTACAGGACACAGGTGTAAAAAGAGAAAAACATAGAAAAAGATTTATACTTGTAACTGATAACAACACTAAAGCAGTGTATGTCCCATGTGTGCAATGTTTCTAATGTACACTGTATGTAACAATTCCTCTGGTGACTACATGTAAATGCATAACACTTGAAGTGTATATTGCAAATGCAATATGATTTGTAACTTGTATGTATTATAATACACATTATTTACGGTGTACACTCACCATATTTGACAACCTAATCTGTCATTAATACTGTACATTTTTACATAATTCATTCAGCCAATTGTTAATTTTTAGACAATGCTTAGCTTATCACAGCTTTCAGTGTGGGTCCACGTTTTCAATGTTTCTAGCTCTGATAGGCAATAATGTACTTTCGGATCCTATGCATAGAAAGGCATTAATAATCAAATCAAGAACACAATGATTATGATATGAAAATATTGCCACAATGTGGAACCACGTCGAAACTAATGGCCTCTAAATTTAATTTATTACACATGTGTAGACATTAAATATAATGATTATCTACTAACCGCTTGTCCTAGTTTAGATTTTACAGTATGTATTGTACATGTATTTATAATTATTAATATTATTATTACTATTATTATTATTATTATTATTATTATTATTATTATTATTATTATTATTATTATTATTATTATTATTATTATTATTATTATTATTATATTGTTATTATTATTATTATTATTATTATTATTACTCTTATTATTACTATTATTATCATTAATATTGTTGTTTATTATTGTTATTATCATTATCATTATTATTACTCTTATTATTGTTGTTATTATTATCATTGATATTGATGTTTATTATTATTATTATTATTATTATTATTATTATTATTATTATTGTTAATATTGTTGTTATTATTACATTACCATTACCATTACCATTATCAGTTGTAGTAGTAGTAGTAGTAGTAGTAGTAGTAGTAGTAGTAGTAAAAGTAGAAGTCATATAATTGCTGTTGTTATCATCATCATCATTAATATTATCATTATTATTGGCAGACCAAACGTACTTGTATTTTCTGCTTTCCAGGAATTGTTGATTCACTGATTCCACTTTCATTGAGAGTCATAAATCTTTGGAATATAAATCATGACATCATTCCAACCATTCAAAATATTCTGTATAGTTCAATCAGAGCAGAAGCCTAACATGTCTATGGTCATAATATTGAAATGCAAAATATACTATGAAAAAGATCAATGGTCATACATAGTACATCTACTTGTGTGTCGCAAACAATTTTTTGTCAATATTTATCCATGAGAGTCGACTCCACCCAGCCATTGTTATCTCAAATACTAGAAACTAACAAGAACAGATACGTATGTATCTTGCAGTAACAACTTGACCTAACAGACCCTAAACTGATGAAAAAAATTCTCATTGTATCTGATTCAGTCAGTATTCCTTTTGTTGGCCATTTCCCCCAAGCGGAGAAATAGGATTTTAACGTCACAATCACTTTCTGTCGAGAGCGGTGTATTCTTTGCTCTTTTCACTTTCCCCTTATTTGTCACTCTTTACCTCTTTTCACTTTCCCCTTTTTCGTCATTTTCTGCTCTTTCTACTTTTCCCCTTTTTTGTTGCTGCTCTGATTTCAGTCGTGTGACTTCAATTCAATTCTGATGGCCGCTTCCTCGCGAGAAAATTCCTCACAATCGGCCAAACGAACTCAAAATCACTGACCTGGAAGCCAGAATAGCTAAAGCGCTCATTTCACAGCCTAATATTATGTCAATGACTCAAGTGTAGACTGCTAGATCAAGAGAGACACAGAGAGTGTGTGTGTGTAATCTACATATACTCTCTATGCCATCTGCTTATATGAAAGTGAGAAATGATTTATGTATTTATTTTAGATGGCACGCTGGTAATCATCGTATGTATAGTGTTTCCTTGTGCAAAACTTCGGAATTCAGATTCTCTTCCCTAACACAAGTTTTTTTTTCTACTACTACGACAACTACTTCTTCTACTACTACTAAGTGTTACTACTACTTCTACATTACCTCTACTACTACAACTACTACTACACTACTGCTACTACATGTACTTCTACTACATCTATTACTAAGTACTGCTGCAGCTGTTTTTCATACTACTTTATATCTACTACTGCTGCTACTATACATTGTATGAAGATACACTTTAACCTAACCCTATCCCTAGGACTCCATGACTGATGGTAATTATGTCTCAAGTTATTTGATCAAAAATCATGCTTATGTTTAGTTCTAGTTTAATGTGTCGGTTTCAACACCTTAATCGGCTCATACTTCTGCAACCAGTAGCATATCCTTGATTTTCCACTACTTCTACTACTACTATTACTACTACTACTACTATTACTACTTCTACTACTTCTACTACTACTATTACTACTACTACTACTATTACTACTTCTACTACTACTATTACTACTACTATTATTATTATTATTATTATTATTATTATTACCTCTACTACTACTACCACTACTACAACTACTGATACTACTACTGCTACTACTCCTACTACTACATGTACTCATACTACAACTATTTATACTATTTCTACCACTACTATTGCTATCTACTACTACTTTTGCCACTTCTATCTGTACTACCACTTCTACTATTCTGCTAACACTTCCACTATTTTAACAAATACTTGCTGAATAATTTTCAGCATATTTACCAGGCAATTCCATGATTAGTTACGTTACACTTTATGACAAACTTTACTCAACATTTGGCTCTTACATGACACATGTTTTAGTGGGTAATAACAAGAACTTTATTTATGGTTAGTTATGTTACATAAAGAGGACATGGAAAAAAAAATGACAAGTCTTTGTCCTCAAAGATTCATCAACCTGCTTTCAACTGAAACAAACTGCGGTATTCATGCTATTTCTGGTGTCTTGGTAAGTCACTTGATATATAACTTATTGACAAAAATCTTTTCATTTTTAACTACAACTTTAAAAACATGGTTAGTTACGTTACGGTTAGTTACATTTTGTCCATCCACGCAAATTTGCGTTTATCAATGTCTTTTTCAAATTTGGTATGCATATGGGGGGCTTTATTACTTTCAAAACAATAAGA
>JZLH01S0086242.1:5239-22714 GCA_001188425.1 Eucidaris tribuloides | reverse complement strand
GTTTTGGCACAACCAACAGTGCATAGTAATACATGCCTATACGCACTATATTAGCACTGCATGTATGTTAACACAAAATATGAACTCCAAACAGGCAAAGTTTACTCAAAATACTTATTTTCTACCTAAAAATATGTTATCTTGCATGATTATTGACAAATTAATCAATTGTAAATGCATTCATGCGATATTAAAGACGAAAACTTAGAAATATCCAACAAAATCCCTTTTTTCTATGTATTTCATTATATTATGGTAAATAGCGCCCCCATGTGGTGACCTTGAGAAATTTTGAAGATTGCGTTTTGTAGAGTTTTAGTTGTTATATATGTGTGCCAAATTTGAGAGTGATTGGTCCAACAATAAAGATTTTAGAGAGGGGGGCACAATGTGCCCCCCCTTGGGCCACGGAGAACCAAAAATAGCTTGGGCTTTTTAGGGTTAAACCTTTGCAAGCGAATGTTGCATCTATACACAATTGTACAATTTAATTGAACAATTATAATAATTATTTTTCTCCTTCACCTTTGTACAGGAGACACTAAAATATAGCTTGTGTGCTTAAGTAACATATCTATAAATTCCCATTTCAATATGGCAATAAGGAAAGCACAATTCAAAGAAAATATGAAATGAACAATTGTCATTATCTTTTTAGAATAAATTCAGTTTGTAAAGAGTTAAAACCAGATGCAGTCTGTACGGAAATGCACTAGCAATTTCAAATTTTTTCGGTATCAAAATGTTCCTCATATGAATTTTTAAGTTCATATAATTAATAAATCTGGTAATGTACAGTCCATGTAGACTAATTGATACATTAAAGACAAAAACGATAGCCATAATGTGTCTTGCCCAATTTGTACGTAATCCTTCTAGAGGCATATTTTAACATTTGACATCTTTTGAACTACATATGTGACCTTTGACCCCCAAATAAAATTTAGGTCCCTGTAAACTACTATCCAAGTACTTTGGTTACATGGGCTTATGGTCAGAAAATTACCCACTCCAGTAGAAACTTCCAGGTTAATTTTAACATTTGATCTCATTTGACCTTTGGTCTAAATACATAACCTTTGACCCCAAAATAACATTGAGGTTCCTGTAGTGCATCTCCAATCCAAGTTTGGTGACAAATGGGCAAATGGTTGCAAAGTTATTCTTGTTCTAAGCTTTATGGACGGATCTAAGGATTCCTCAGTCTTGCTCCAGCTCAGTGGCTCGACAAAATGAAAAAGCAGGAGTACCATAAAAGCAGTCCCTTTTCATGATTTTAAATGATTCTAGAACAGAGTTCATTGTTCAAGTTTTTGCTACGAAAGTTTGGCAGTCAATGATTCCTACTGGTTAGAAATCATTCAAATTTTAAAAGCATTGTAATGAGGCTTAGTGTGTAGCATTCAAAACTTTTACAAAGCTGATCTTTTTCAGGTTAAAGGTTTTGTCAGGAGGTAAAGATTTATGTGCCCTTCACATTATGGCTTATTTTCTATGTGAACTCAATTTTTTTTTTCAACAGAATCTAGTATAAAAAAAATCATCTGAGCTACTCAGTCATCAAAAACTGCTTGAATATTTAAATATGGTGGTGTGAAAATGAAGCTAGAATTCACCATGACACATTTTTATGAAGGGCAAAATATTTGCCCGGAAGCGCCCTTTGTGGCAATACAGGCATTAACCCAACCATGATCTTTGGTGACATTTTGTCTGTAAAAAATACAAAAAGAAAATGGGACAATAGGATATATTCAGTCAATGTACCATACACCTGTATACCCTAATGGGGTTGGGGGTACATATGTCTCATTGGATCCTGTATAACATCTGCATACACAAAATGTGTAAAGAGGTTATTTTTTAATGCCAAACGCATTACCCGTATCACGTTACAGGCATCACAAAAAGAAGAACAATCTGGAAAAGGGTTATCACATTTTGATACTGGAAAACAAAGTGCAGAGTGTTTGAAATTTTACTCAGTACTTAGAAGCAGAGGGTCTGATATACATGTAGGATTCAAAATCCCGTGGAAATTGGGGTGACATACAGAGTAAAAAATTAAAATCCTCAAACAAATACCATGCAAGGTATAACATCCCTGTTGAGGGCCTAGTAAATATCAGAGGTGTTATGGGAAGATTTTCCCCATCTAGGGTATCAAATCTACTCTCGGATTCCATCCTCATTTTATATCAGGAAGTGATTTATGTGGATTTATATACTGGTATACATGATAATATTGTGATCTAATTTTGAAGTTATATGGACATGGACATGTACGTGTACAGGAAAGCATTTCTTCTTTTATTGAGCATAGAGAGAAAGCAAACAGGATGGCAGGGGTGAAAGGAGGTACACAATTTAGAAGCAGAGAAAAGATCATTTGTTTAAAATATTTCTGTTTTCTCATTTTTTTTAATCAAGTACAATTTTGTTTCATGTAAAAACCCTTAACTCTTTATGCACTTTGCTAGCTGATTGGAAAAAGGTGTTTTATTTGCTCGATCGATACAAATCTCTGAGTTCAATAGTTACAATGAATGGTATCATATAAACTGGCTTAATCTATTCTTGAGCACAGTAGACATTCTTACTATACATTAAAAGGTCACATCTTATGTCAAGTAGATACAAAAATATGTTTTCCAACTTGATACTTGAATGAATTATGATAGAAGGGCATATTTGGTATAAAGCATACTAATTAACCCATTGGAGACAAAGTATGAGTTAACTCGTGTTGGGGTCTATGGAAAATGCATGTTACAGTGAAATCAAATTGTCTCCTTGTCTTCCTTGTCGATCGAGATGCTACATGTTCTTAATTCACATTTCTGTGAATAATAGTAATTATTACACAAAATAAATATACTTTTTGAAGTGTAAGCAAGGATCTGCCTGAGTCAGATGCTTGCAAATTTACTCATAACTCTAATCTGATGGCATATAAAAGCTGCTAGTCTCTTTGCTGATAAATAAATACATGTTTTGATAGGCTTTCCATGGTGTCTCTGATTGGCTTTCCATATGTGCGGGTGGGAAAGACGACAGATTTGACAGCTGCTCTCACCAGGAGAACTTGACACATTTGGAGAAAGGATTTGGGCCGGTGAATGAACTCTGCAGTTATCAATGAAAGGACAATATTTAAAGCTACTGTAGGGCGTAGTTTTGGTCTATCGAATGTTTAATTATTGTTCACACTATTCTCCCTATCGCATATAGCCGATATCAAGTGATATCACCTCGCAATACTGATATCTGATCGATAGCTTTTGGGATGTATACTTCCGGTTCGGGTAAATCATACAGTCAAACGTACAAAACATGTCATCAAATTCGTAATATTAATACCTCATACCCTAGCAAACATTGATTGACCTGACGTACAATTTTTTAAGAATGTCTGGTAAATGGAGGAATGAACGCCAAACTCTCACCAGAAGAGCCACGAATGTTTACCCCTTGAGAGAGGAATGCACGCACACGCTGAGTCAAAACGTGAACGCCGGTGTGTGAGGATGGCCGATGGCTCTGTTCATGACCTTAATGGAAGGGTTGTTATATTCTGGATGAAGGACTTCAAAAAAATATTATTCACAAGATTGTAAGAAAGATTTTGACACGATCCACGAATACTTTAGCGTTCGATGTGTATCCCGCTTGCGTAAACCGTAAGTTTACTTCCCGATAATTAAGGGTAAAAAAATTAGAGCGCCACATGCGTTCAGATTTGGAGAGCTACAAGCAATAGGGAGAATTGTCACATGACACATTACAAAGAAAACGTTAAACCTTCCAAAATTCCTTAGAATGGCTTAAGTACTGTAATCCGCATGGTGGTTTAATTTTTGTGAATTTCACAACTTCAAAAACATTTTTTGAACTTCAATAAGAATTCTTATTTTTTTCACTACATGTGAAAATATGTAAAATACAGTTTGTTATTATTATTTTTGTGTGTGTGTGCCATAATATTAGGGCGTAAAATGTGAAAAAGCTGCATTAAACACATTTACTGATAAGAGACTATGGGGAATATACATGTACAGTAGCTGGAAGCTTCACAGCTTTTAAAAAAAAAATGAAGCAATTTGTTTTACTGTCCAATTTCCAGATGCTTTGTCCTACATAAAACTCTTTCTCTCACATTAGCAAGCACACACACACACACACACACATCATTTCATAGAATTAGAAGGCCAACCAAAGTTAAGTTTCTAATGGTTCAACCTAATATAGAGTATTATACATGCCTTTAGCTAAATGAAGACCCCAGATTTTCCAATTTTTGTCAGTAAGTCTCCAAATTTAACCCATCGGAGACTACGAACAAGACATCTTGGCTGGTGTCTATGAAGAATGTGTGTTATATTGAAATCAAATTGTCTCCAGTGGGTTAACAAACAGTCATGGCTGCATGATACATATCGCAAATTGAATGCAAGCGTGGGATCAAAAGTAAAAATTCACATATATCATAGAGCTCTTATCCCATGCATTCAATGAGGATATACAATGGACATATTTTTCAATGTACTGTGTATTATAGATGACATTCATACATTTTGAACACGAATGAATAAGTTTCTGTCCACACAAAGTGTATGCTCCAAGAAACTGCAAACAATCTAACACCATATCAGAAATGCACACACTCGATGGTTTGGTTACACGCTCTATGTAAACTTTGCTTTCAAATTTCGCGCAACGACTGTGTATTTAGACTTTGACTTGTACAAAAGTGTACGTACGCACATCAAGTCGATACAAGGATATGAAATACAAGAATCTCATTAACATAAACAAACGGAAAGGGAATGATATAGTTTCCATTGAATATTGACTTTCTCAAATATGCATGTAGTCCCTCCCATTTCTTCTTACCCATTGCATGTATCCACTTAACCCTTTGTTTCCAAGATTCTGTAAAATATAGAGTTAATAAGTGGCAAATTCGGCTCACGTAGGCAACGAGTTAATACCAGCTTTGACATTTGGCAGAGAAGAACCTTCAGTGAAACCTGTCTAAAGTGGCCACCCAAGGGAAACAAAACATGTGGCCTTTATAGACAGGTGGCTGCTATAGACAGGTTTGTCTTCAGGGGAATAATCTAAGTAGCCACTAATAGACAGGTTGGCTGCAAAAGAGAGGTAGCTGCTAAAACAGGTTTGATTGTACAAATACATGTAAGTGACCAGTCACCACAAAACGCACCATACATCAAAGTTGAAAAAATAAGATATTTTGTTCCTCTTGTACAATAAAATTGAGATGAATGCAAAATATCTGAACTTAAAAGAATTTCCAACTACCAAAACACCAACATGGAAACAAAATCAAATGAAATTCTGTAATTATTATCACAGTCAGCATAGGCAATACACTGGGGCTGAGGGCAATTTAGCCCCCCAAATCAACAAAATAGCCCTCAATTTTCCTCATAGGGTCCAATTTATAACATACTAAAATCACTAACTCCGCTTGAAAGTAGCCCCCAAACATAAAATTTCATTTTCTGCCTTGATTACAGTACCTTAAACAAAAAGCCCCAACACTAATTACCATACATGTACATTATTTTGCCTTTGTACTGTAGTTGAGAGGGTGTTTAGCAGTAAACTTTCCAGAACGTACAAATACCCGTTTATTACATCACTAAAACGACAACCACAAATCTTCTCTGTATTATCGGTTGCGTCATTGTCAATGTCAACATCTCATCAACAAAATGACAAAATTTGTGTCTAAATAATTAAACAGAAAAAGGACAGCCGATGGTAATCATTCGCACCACAGAATGTGGAAATTTGACCGTTCACGAAAACCAATAAATTAAAAAGCAAATTGAGGTTCAAAACACATCCCTGTTGCAAAGAATGCCTACGTAGTCCACCAGGCACAGCGTACAAATTGCCCCCAGATGGCCGTCCATTATGGGAGGTGGTTATTAAAACAATACATAATAAATATCTCGTAAATTTTGTTCCCATCGTTCCAAGCTAATTCGGTTCTGATAATGTCAACGAGACACAAGGGACTTTGGATCACCCTACCCTCATAACCATACATACTGTACAAGCAGTTTAACCTGTTACCTCCGAGATTCTGAAAATCCCATAGAGTTAACACAGGGTACATCCAGTTCCCGTAGCCAACGGGTTAAGAGAAGAATAGTGCGAGCAACATCGTTGACTAACGAGTTACAATGTCCTGCAAATAATTATTGTCAAACTGTCCTGATATGTAGCTACATGTATTAGCACCATGCACACCCCTCTCTTTGAGTGGTTTGGTATAGTCCAATTCTATGTAACTCATCATGTTTATTAATAGATATGGAAGAGTTCATTTTTGGTTGGGGTGGTGAGAAGTGGTTTACAAACATGATTAATAAGTTGCCATGTCCTGTAAATGATGATGTTCAATAGTGTTGCACGACTCCAGGATTTTTGGGAGTCAACTAGTCGCCCATCAAAAGTCGCGACTCAGACTATTTGGCGACTCTCGGCATTTGGGTCTGTGGGCATGATCAATAGGTAAAAAGAATCATATCAGAGCCTATACAGTTACTGTTCAGTGTCCTCCTTCAATGATTTCAGTTCAACAATCTGAATATATACCCCGTATGTCTCCACTTGAACTGAACTGGCCATGATTCTATATAACAATGAAATGAAAAGACTGTGATGTTGCTTGTCTTTGATGTTTTCACAGTGATCCAGAGAGTCGACTCTTGCATTCCTAAAGTCGGAAACAGAATTTGTCAAAATCCTGCATCATAAATCCCCCAAAATGACCCTTGTGACTTTTGAAAGTGATATTTTTATGCCTCCGCAACGAAGTTGCCGGAGGCATCATGTTTTCGGGTTGTCCGTCCGTCCGTCCGTTACCGGATCTCGTTACCGCGATAACTTGAGAACCCCCGATCGGATTCTGATGTAACTAGGACCAAGTATGTACTATGAGCCACCAATGAACTGATTAGATTTTGGAGCTGAAAGGTCAAAGGTCAAAGGTCACCGGGCCTTAAATATGTCTGATTTGGACTCGTTACCGCGATAACTTGAGAGCGGCTGGTCGGATTGTCATGTAACTTGGGTGAAGTATATATTGGGTAACCATATTATGAGGCACCAATGAACCGATTAGATTTTGGAGCTGAAAGGTCAAAGGTCAAAGGTCAAAGGTCACCAGGCCTAAAATATGTCTGATTTGGGCTCGTTACTGCGATAACTTGAGAACAGCCCGTTGGATTTTCATGTAACGTGGGTGAAGTATGTATTATGAGGCACCAATGAACTGATTAGATTTTGGAGCTGAAAGGTCAAAGGTCAAAGGTCACCGGGCCTAAAATATGTTTGATTTGGGCTCGTTACTATGATAGCTTGAGAACTGCCAGTCAGATTTTTATGTTACTTGGGTGAAGTATGTATTATGAGGCACCAATAAAGTGATTAGATTTTGGAGCTGAAAGGTCAAAGGTCAAGGGTCACATAGGCTTATGCTTATTCATCTAATTGGTCTTGATACCATGGTAACTTGAAGCTTTTCAAATTACATCAATTGGATGGGAGTGCACCGGACTGCGGAGGCATACCCATCGACTGCGCGCAGTCGAACTGCTCTAGTTCTTTTTAATATGTGCTCACTCATGCATGACTTGACAGATCAATCACATTTTCACACAGAAGTTAGTTAATTAGTGCAGAAACACCCTTGCTAAATTATTTTGCTCAAAATGGTTCCTTTAAAAAGTTATGGTATTTCGAAAAGGGGGGTAGTTACTGTTTTTGTTTTGTTTATATTCTAAGCACCAAGTTCAGATTATTATTTTTTTAATCATTTGAGAGGAATAAAGAATTCAAGTCCAATTCTCCATAAAAACGATACTTTTGAATTTCAGCCTTCAAAAGGTCAACACATATCGATCATCTTACAGCTTCATCTACAGCTTCTTAAGCTGCTCAAAGTCTTTAAAACCTGATCAATAATAAAGTCTTATAAAACAAATTTGTCATACATATATTTATGATGGTGTATACTACACCCACCGAGAGAAAATCTCCCATGCAAATTATATTTTAATTGAAATTACGTAAATGTATTTATTGTATACTCAAAATATTACAAGGATCATGATTATATATTCGATCAGATGAGACACAATGCAAAATTTCACAAGTTACACCAACTTCCACAATTTCAAGGTCAAGTTCGGCTATTCAAATTAAATTACTTAAACAAATTTATTGTATGCCAGAAAAATGGCAAAGGATTATAATTCAGTTGAGACACAATACCAAAATTTTACAAACAGGTCTACTTACACACAGTCATGGTCAAGGCCAGACATTCAGGATATCTATGAATGAAATATATTGATTTGATCTCAGTACTATAGTACTATGGCCCTTTCAGTACATAATGTTATGTTTTTCTTCCTGAAAATTCATTTCAGGTGATTCTTTGCTTTCAATGCTTATCTGAACACTTTCCTATCATTTTGAATGCACATTCTTTCCACAGGCTTTCAATGAAAATTTTCTTATTAAGCTGCTCAAGGTATTTTTAAGAAAATCAAATCAAAGAGAAGAATTTAATTCATGTCTTCTGCTTTAGATTGTAATTAGATAACAAAAATTTAGAGAAAAACAAATTTGGGGGTTTCATTTTAATTTTGGAAGAAAATTTTATGTTTTGCTAATGCAGCCATCATCTAGACATTGAATGAAAGAGATGATTTAGAGAGGTGAAATGTGATGTAATAGATTTATGATGCTCTCTGCATTATCGATCAGCAGATGCCATCTTCAAAATACAGAGAGCATCATATCATCAACATTGTAATACAGGATAATTAGTTATGTCTGACACAACAAAATACAGTAATGACAGCCATGATCTTACTTCAGTTTAGATTTGTCTTGATCCATATTAAAATCAGCATGTTAAATTTTGTCGGAAGGGTACAACACCCTTTCTCTGCAATTTTTTTTTCCAAGAAGAGTACGCAAACAAAATGAATTTGCAAACATTGTACTCTTTTAGTGAAAAGACAGGACCCGTAAAGTTGACATTTTCATTAAAATGACTGAAAACAACCCTGACAAAAATGGATTTTATCTCAAAATCTTACAAGTCGAATTTTCGTGCAAATAACAAAATAAGTTGGTGACTTTTAGTGTAATTACAATGTATTTGTAATGTCTCTTTACTGTAGTGTCATGTACATGTAAATATCATATCATATAAAGCATATATCATATTCATTCAAATCCCGACATACTACTGCCTTTATCCACCAAATTACAAATTACTGTACTGATGTTATCAAAGATATCTCACAGTGTGTCATATAAAACGGTGGGGGTGAACTTATGAATTTTACATGAACCAATTCCAATCTAGGCCTACAAATTTTCCATATCATGGATATTTCATTTTCAGTATGACATTGACAATGAGTTTATTCATCCTTGTATTATATCATCTGTTTTGATCGAGCTACCCCAAGTTTCGTCAATGACTTTTCTCAATCTGAAAATGAGTCATTTACATAATGTCTTGTTTGCTTAACTTTTTGATCAGAGTTTACATTTGTGCCTGTCTTCAAGTCTCATATATTTCTTTTAAAAGTTGATCGATAATGATGTTTTTGTAAATTTAACTACACAGGAAGGTCATTTGTATGATTGCCTTTAATATTGTATTTTCTTGTATGATCTCAAAACAAGATCCTTATAGTAAGGTTACATAGTACACCTGTGACTGAACTAGTCTGGGCTCATAAATTACATTTTAATTTCAATATTTCTAATGCTGTAAATGAAACATTTGTTATGCACCAATCTACAAAAACATAAAAAACAAACAATGAAAAAAATGCCCAATATACAAAGCTTCCAAGTGGCTTGTCTTTAATATACTGCACAGCGATACAGGTGTCAAGCATAATATTATCGTTACATGTATTCCATGGACCATTAACTCCACTTCAAAGAATGGTCCAACATTCTTAAAAACTTATTATTACGAGCACATCTACCAACAGTATCATTTATAATTAGTAACAGTGGCAATTAAATTAGAAAGCAGCACAGCACCAATAGAAAAAGAGGTGGTTGGAGAGACCCACAAGCAAAACTACAAATTTAAAGTGGGTGAGGGGAGCATAGAACCTCCCAAAGCTGGGGGAGGGGGTGGGAGGGGGCGGCAGTCTTCAGAAGCAGAAAGGGCTACCTCTGCTGGGCTAACCTGTTTTACCATACAAAACAACAAGGTGTGTAGGTGCAAGTGGGGTGGGGTGGGGTGGGAGTACATGCCTACAATGCTGCAACATATGTTATATTGTGCAAAAAAGGGTAAATGGGGAAAAGAGGTGTCATTAGAACCAATTAATTATGGGTTTGCTTCTACTGGTACAACTTATTGGCGCAAACAAAATTTGAAGTTTCAAAAACAATTACACTAACTTTGGAAATGGATATTCCACATGAACTACAGTATTTTCCCCACAAAACAAACCACGAATGGGGCAGACCTTTTGCCCTCAACCACAAAGGACATTGGTTGTTGTTTTGCACACATGGTGGATACAGGCAGGATAAATGTGTGTGTGTGGGGTGGGGGGGGGGGGTGCAGGCTGCTGGATTTTTCAACATGATCCAAATCTCAACATGATATCTGAATTTTTCCTCATGGGTGGGAGGGGGTGGGGGTAAGGGAGAGTCATCTAAAGGTATTTTTTTTTTTAGTTAAGGTAGGTTCCTGCCCTAGCCACAACTCCCAAACAAAATGACAACATCCTTGTGTATCAATTTCATCATAACATGCAAAAACAAAAGAAGGAAATGAAAAGGAAACCATTAGAATAGATCAACAATGGATACAAGATGGGACTTCCTCATATTTGAAAGATAAATACACACTTACAAACTGCACATTGCTATGTAAATAACCCCATTTTCTCAGCTCTACTTTCAGTTGTCAATAGCTGCATCTAAGAGTGTGCATGGGGTTGCCCCCCCCCCCAACAATTATGATAATAGTTTGCTTTCATATGAGTAAAAATACTGCTATTACAGTGATTGGCGATTAATCATGTTTACTTTCAAGTTGGGACCTCGTCATATTTCAAAGATGAATAATTTATTATTTATTTTTCACCCTGCACATTGCTAATCAGCTCATTAAGTTAGTTCCACTTTCAATCATACACTGTAAATAGCTTCATGTAGGAGGGTCCATGGGTTGTCCCTCCCCCCCCCCCCAAGTGATTTCAGCTTGCTTTCAAATGAGTAAAAATACTGTCATTAGGGTAATTAGTAATAACAATAATATTTGCAATCATATTTTGGTCACCATTTGAAATCATTCTTCTCCCTAAATTAGACCCCCTATTTGAAAATATAGACCACTGTTTTCATTTTTTGTTGGAGGACCCTTGATCCAAAATTCACCTCTTTCATATTTTGTGATCCAATCTAGCAAAACCTCGAGCTTTTTCACTTTTTATAGAAACTGGCTTTAAAGGAACAGAACACACATTGAACACTGTACAATATAAAAAATTGAAACTGTCATAACTTTCCTTATAATTTCAGAATGGAGATTCATACATGCTGGCAGTATAAATATTAATCAAGATATAAAACATACTTTCAGCATAAATTTTCTGACATACCTAAATTTTTGGTCTGTACCACTAGCCTCATTCTTCAGGGATTATGAGTTTGAGTGATGCACTGGATGTTGTGTGTCACATCTTTATTATTGTTTAATTTTTGTGAATTATGTAACAAAATGTAGCTCTTAAAGTGTTCTACCCACCATTGCAAGAATCTGAATGTTGATATCTGCCGCCAAGTGCCTGTTTTTGCTGAATCTAGTCACATTTAGTCTCTAAATCTTTACTGGTCTTTGTTGGGGGACCCTTGATACAAACAAATCTACTTTCATATTTTAGTCTCTACATAAAGCTGCCGAGATCCTATTTATTCTTTGACAATTTTAAGGAATAACTGTCCTTGGCTATTATAAATCTTTCTGCAGACTGGGCAGACATCCAATACTAGAATATCAGTTTTGCAGGTACAGCGATTCACTGCTACACGTGTGCATGAACAAAATGTACATGCATTCCCAAAATAACATATGGGTACTGTAACTTGAGAAGAACATTCTACAAATGAGCACCCCTGGATATTTAGAAAAACATAAAACTTGACAAAGGTCCAAAACTAATTCAGCAGTATTATCACTAACCTTTCCAACTTTTACATGTATATAACTACTTTCCCACTCATGGGTATGTACAGGCTGGGGACGGGGGAGAGGGTGGTGGACATGCACCCCCCCCCCCCATTTTTTTAAGTGTGAGCGACATCATATGATTTGTCCCCACCCCTCATTTTTTTAGGGATTAAAACCAATAAGTACATTCTCTTTCATCTTCCTATAGACCTTATACTTCAAGATTTATTGACTACAGTGTACAATAGAAAATCACTTTAGAGGCAGGGGATCTCTTTTGCATGCCTAAAAATACAATGACATTTAGAAGAAAACGCCATCTGGGAACCTTTAGCAATATATAGGAGCTAGAAACTCAGTTTTACTGGAATTATACTGACCGTTAGACTCGGATTTGATTTTTTTCTCGCAAGCAAAAAAATCCTACCATAGAACGTACACTAAACGGCTATTGTTTTTCTTTCGCATATTTTAAATTCTAGGCAATTATTGACCTCCACATTTCACAGAAATGCCCTTCATCAATAGCCTAAGGGCATGGGTTATCTTTTCCTGGTCTGCGGGGATGCCTTGCAAATGAGATCCACTGCCTTTAAATCTATAAACAAAACTGAGATTTGAGCACTAAGTTTTGGAAACCCAGGTCTCTTGTGTGGCACTTCATTTGGGTTGATCATCAATGCAGGCAACTTATAACTCACAAACAATTAAAAAACAGTGGTCTTGAGGAAAATAACTACGTTGTAGTTGTTTTAGTCATCTTAGTTGTTGTTTTTATTGTTGCTGCTGTTGTTGTTTTTTTATTATTGTTGCCTGATGTTGTTCTTGTTGTTGCTGCTGTTTTTCTTGTTCTTCTTGCCCCTGCTCCTGCTGTTGCTGATTTTGTTGTTGGCGTTGGTGTTAATATTGCTATTTTCACTGGTGGTGTTGTTATTATTACTGTGTCGTTGGTGTTCTTGTTCTTGTTGGTGTTGTTTATGTTGCTGGAACTGATGGTTTGTTGCTGTTGCTGTTCTTGTTCTTGTTCACGTTGTTATTGTTGTTGTTGTTAGTCTTTTTATTTTTTGTGTTGTAATTGTTATAACTCATATTTTTATTCCTCTTCTTGGTGTTGGTATTGTTGTTGTTGTTGCTGGTGCTGTTCTTCTTGTTCTTGTTTTTGATGTTGCTTATTTTTGTTGTTGTTGTTGTTGTTGTTGTTGTTGTTGTTAGCTGACAAAACCCCTAATCTTAAGTTGACTCATGACCACAAACAAATGAAACTTGACAACAAAGCTAAGCACTATCAATGAAAGTTCAAACTGCATTGTGTGCCAATCACAAAATTAAAGCTTTTGATCCAATTGCCAAAGTGAAAATAGTAAAATTTTATTTACCTCCAAATTTTTCTCACTGACCACTTGGAGTAATAATTTTAGCTTATTTTCACTTTGCAAATTGATTCAAAAGATTTAATTTTGTGATAAGCTAACACTGTTTCAAAGAGAAGTCACGTTGGTAACATTGAAAATGGACCACTGAGCGACCTACACATAAAATTATTTGTACTCGACAGCGCTTCGTTGAAACAATTCCTAAGAGTAGTATCCAGTATCCAATAGGTTGAGTCAAAGGTCGATTAAGTCACACATATATTAAGTAGACCATGAAATCCTCATTGTAATTGACCAGTACCTTGTTTGATAGATGTCCTTCATACATATCTAATTTCCCACATGGCAACAAATGATGATATTATAGTAGTCGTTTCAGACAAAAAAGTGTGTTTTGGTATATAAATCTTCTAGCGTGGTTACAAATTATGATTAGGTGCAGCCTACATTTCTTACTTTCCACGCAGAAAAAAATGACATTAAAGTAGTTGTATCAGACATAAAAAGTGTGTTTTGTAATAGAAATCTTCTAGCGTGGTTACAAATTATGATTAGGTGCAGCCTACATTTCTAATTTTCCATGCAGAAAAAAAAAATTATGTGATATTGGCTATTTCAGACAAAATAAAAGGGTTTTGGACTTCTGATCTTCTAGTGGATACAAATTATGATTAGATGCAGCAATACAAAGTATAGGTATAATACATTTCTAATTTCCCACATAGGGGGAAAAAATTATGTTTTTGTCCTTTCAGACAAAAAAAGGCGTGTTTTGGAATACCAATCTTGTAGTGGTCACAAATTACGATTAGATGCAGTGATACAATACATTTCTAATTTCCCATGCAGAAAAAAAAATGGTGATATATTCATGAACAAAAAAAGGGAAAATGGTTTTGAAACACAACCCCCTTTGGTGGTTTTTATGACAGAATGCAGCAAGTACAGAGTACATCAACCATTTAATCAGGTTACAAATTGAGGTGGCTTTGGATGAGTGAATGTGGCTCATTTTAAACTTGATGTTATAACTTAAACATAATGTAATATACTTGTGGATTTTTAACTAATGTTTAATTAACATGTGAAGCCAGTGTGCAGTTTTGGTAAATAGTAAAACAATGATTTTTTACCTTTATTGCATTATTTAGATAAATGTTCATTCTAAACATATTTTAACCCACTGGAGATGATTTGATTTCACTATAACACACATTTTCCATAGACCCCAACACGAGTTAACTCGTACTTAGTCTCCAACAATTGTGGATTTTCAAGGTAACATATTGAAGGGAGTCTGCAGTTTTGGGAAATGGTGAAAATGAATTTTTACCCCATTGCATTTTTAATATAAATGTCTTGAAAATTATGAGAAAATATTCTGAAAGACACCATGCAGGTACATTGTACCATTGATTTTCCATTTCCCATCTTGTGACGAGAGATCTCGTCTTTTATCTTCAAAGGGTTAACATAATTTTTGTAGGTTACATTTCTTTCTGACGTTATACACTACATATTACAATACTATACTCTTTGAAAGATTGATGAAAAAAAAATTGTTCGATTGACCAAAACTACACACTGGCTTTAATTCACATTCAAATAATGTATTATATTACAATCTTTAACACGTTGGAGACTAAGTATGAATTAACTCATGTTGGGGTCTATGTAAAATGGGTGTTATGCTGTATACGCCATATATTTCGCTTCCCTATATTTTCACAATTTTGCTTCAAGACAGGGAATTCATGAGAGTATATTTTCGCAATTTTATTGTATTTGCATTAACTTTGTACAGAAATATCAGGAAGTGAAAATTTTCGCGTTCAGTAAGTCGTGAAATTCGCGTAAATAAAAGCACCGCGAAATATTCAGCATATACAGTAGTCAAATCAAATCGTCTCCAACGGGTTAAAATGACATAATGACATATGAGATATGAGATACATAATTTCCTACCTGTATCATCCCACTATTTGTGTGTGTTTTAAAACATCCATTCCAGATTTGCGGAGATTGTTACAAACTACGTGATGAATAGATGTACTGCTTCGGGCTATTATTCACCATATCATCCAAACGCATCCGAAACGTCCAGAAATCGGAATAAAAATGACGAGATAAACAGCGCGCTGAAGAAGAAGCTCTGCTTCAAACAAGCAGGCTTAACGATAAGTCTTCATGAATAATAATAACGTCGATTTTTATCTTTCATTTCTGCTCGTGTGTGAAAACAAAATTATTTGATTCCGCTTGATGTTGTGCTAGGACACATCAATCTGTAGTTCAGTCATTCCTCCTAATATCTATGCGATTGATTCAAATTATTTAACTCTTAACCTGCCGAAGTCGTAGATGTGCACCAATAATACACATAAATTCCATAGAGGTTTAAATCCTCTGGCACGTTAACAGTTATAAAATAGCTCCACTTGATGTCGTGCTAGTACACGTCAATATAGTCCAGTCATTCCAGGAAATATTTGTGCAATTGATTTAAAAGCGGAAACCATAAAAGATGATACACGTATTAGCTTCCTATGTAAGTAAGTGTACACTCCAAAGGAAAAAAAAGTTAACTCCAAAAGAGTCGACTATACCACGTTCACTGGGCTAACCCTCCAATGCGCAAGATTCCACTATTAGCATCTACACTGGTATCGAGTTCTCACTGATCCGAAAGTCTTCTGGGCGATACGGCAGCGTGGGCTAAAACTATAGCTCCCGAGAATGTTTTCCTAAGCGACGATAAGCTTTCTGTCATAGCACAGCTGATAGCGTGTGTGTCGCCCTGAGTATGTGTGTATTTAGTAAAAAGGACTGGCAGCCCTCACAGCCTCTGACAACGATAGTCTTTTAGTATAGAACACGCTGCTAAGATACTTTACAGTGTATACCTTTCGAGCTATCAACACCCGCGTACACGTACATGTGCACATGGTTATTGAAAGTAAAAGCGTGGGTGGGAGCTAGGCAGGCTGTTTGGTTGAATGGGCTCTTCCACACATGACGAACTATTGCCACATTATGAATGACAGTCTTTCACACGCAGGCAGTGCGATCTTGGATGTTTCTACATTAGGGGTTTGAGTAGGGGAGAGATTTATATGTTCGTTAATAGTGCAGACTTTATCAAAGCACATTGCCATGTATTGTCAACCCAGTTTGAATTTTGATTTACTTTTTATAAGAAATTTCACTTTCAGTCTATGATTTCAACCAAATTTATTTATTTTTTTTTGGTTACATAATTGTTTGATAATATTTCATGGTTAAATGTGGTGATGTATTTACTGCTCTGTTCTTTTATTATGTATGTATACAATGCTCTTTTTCAAAGATACCTGTTGGAACTGAAAGAGTACTGTCTTCTAAATAAGACAGAATGAATGAGTATATAAACCAATCAATTAATCAATCAAAAAATCTAAATCAATCAATCAATCAATCAATCAATCAATACACACATTAATCAATCAATTAATTAATCTATCTATTGATTAATCACTTAATCAATAAATCAATCACAGATATATATCCATGGAAAAGCCCGGGGGGGGGGGGGGTTTGGTGGTAGAGAACATTCTCAAAAACAAAATCTAACTATAACTTTTGTATAAAGTATTTTTGTCCATGATGCATGTTTTATAAGTTAGAGCATTTTTTCAAGTTGACACTGCACAACAAAAGTTGATAAATGTGGTAATGTTTAAAAAAATTCTTGTTTTCTTGACATTTTAAGTATTATAGTTTTGGTTGATCACACAAATTGTCATACCAGACATTACACAAGACATCAAAAACAACATCAAATTAAATGATTATTTTTTTTAA
>JZLH01S0086240.1:1870-24194 GCA_001188425.1 Eucidaris tribuloides | reverse complement strand
ACACACACACACACACACGCACGCACACACCCATACACACACAAACACAAAGATGTACAGACAGACAGACAAAACAACAGGCATAATCACTCCTCATGAATTCAAGTTTAAGAATGAAATGTTTTTAAAAATGCACAATTTTTAAATTTGGAGAATTCATATTAAAAGCTTACCTATAGATCAGAAATATTAAGCTGTATTTCATGTTTAATCTTTTTCGTAATGATATTATTATTGCTGATGAAGTTAGCAGTAATTAAAATGATAATGCACATTTTAAAGGGGGAAATGCATTTATTACGATGTTTTTCCTGTCTCACTTTTGGGCTCTCTTATTTTTGCTTCTTTCTATTCCTTCTTCTCTTTGCTTTTGTTCGCCAACTCAAATGTTTATCCCCATGTCCTTATTTTGCAAAATTGTGTTTTGTTCGTTTTTCTGTCGCATAATAGTAACTTTTTGAAGTTGAAAAACCCGATTTTTCCGTTATAACAACATTATTTTTTTTTTTACAGTGAATATTTCTCCCTGTTCCCTGTTTACAAAAATAAATGAAAGGTAATGTTCGTTGCTGCTTCATTTGAAATATCGACCTTTTTACGATTTCGGGGTACACAAACATGTTTCATATTTATCTACTAACTCGTCGCTATAGTAATGGTATTTTTAAAAGCCATGTCTAAAGCAAGTAGCAACAGGATAATACACATTGCAAAAACAAAAACAAAAACAAAATAACGAAATAAACAAGTACAACAAACAAACAAATTAAAACCCAATTGAACCGACAAAAATATGTGTTCCGTGTGATGAGTAAAGCATTATGGTAATGCTTGTATACAGGAAATATTTGCTGTATGAAAGAAATTTAATGACGAAGTTAAATGAATAAATGGTGGTGTGACATTTTTTCTTTCAAATGAACTAACTAGGTATATATTTAATGTTAAAGTTGAGTTGAAAAGAAAATACTTACATGTAAACTTACGGCTCTAATCTATTAAGCAAATATTCCAAGTAATTTGATTTACACAGAAAAATAGTTTTTTCCCAGTACGTTTATCTTTGACGTACAACTGGCTTAAACATTCATAGAACAACAATGTTATATTTGAAATGTAGCATTCTATGTTTTAAAATATATTATTTATTCAAAGTATAGATGACGTATATTTCAATTCATAGCTAAAATGCAATACATAATTGTTAATACTCAAAATAATTGACAAGAGAACTTGTAGGTTCGTGGACAGAATAATTTTACACCTTTTTTCACTGACTTTCGGTCAATCTAGTTGAGATGATTTAGAAGTCAGATAATCATAAATCTTTCGTTTTGCTAATTATCGCGATGTCGTTTGATTTAATAGTTTCCAGTATGTGACCCGAGTTTATTTTTGCTCCCAAGATAAGCGCAAATCCACAAATCGTCTTATCATAAATTATATAGTTTTCTCGTCAATGATTTACAATCTGAGGACAGAAAGAGTGCAATTAATGTCGGATTTCCTACAAAAAGTGGGACAATTTATGGTGTCTTTCCGTCCAAACCACACGGCGCTCTCCAAATATTTATGGAGGCAGACAGTAAATTAGTTATCAGTTATTAGATATTCATGGGAATGCATGGACATACACGATAAATCATTTTGTGAACATCAGCCGATATACGTCACGCATCAATAACACAGTTGTTTGTGAAACCGACATACTAGAAAGAATTAGGACACACAATATCTAGCTTATTATGCCTATGGCAACAGCACATCACACTGCATCATGAATGTTCAGCAGAGTTACGGTCCAAGTCCAACGAAAATTGTACTTTGAAATACGTAGTTCATTTTTTCTAATATGTTAGAGAAAAAGTATTCGTAAATTATGTTATAATATTGTATGAAAATCTAAAAGTATTTGTACATTGCATATTGTATAAAAAAAGGGTATTTGTATATTGCGTATTGTATATTTTGAGGGGTGAAGGCACCGGATTTCCAAATTGGAAAATAAAAATGAACTTAAGAACTTATAAGCTTCATAGTTTGCATGATAAAGTGATGCATTAATATAAACTCCTCAAATAACTCTGCAACTTAGCTTTAAGCGTTAATATCTCTCTTAGTGTTCTAGTATAATTCTTGATATTAGTATCATTGAAAAGCCCGTCTATTTTCTTTACATTGATACCGCACTTGTTATGGTTATGGATTCATGGAATGCGCAAGACATTTTAATAAGGGGCCAAATGGAGGGGACCTTGAACATCTTTCAGGAATCTTAATGAAACTCATACACAATGATAATTTTACAATTATTTACTTAAATCACAATTAATATTCAAAATAAAATGTGAAAACAACACATAACACTTCATTAAAAAGCATTATAACACCATTAAACACAATCCACTCTCCATAAAAAATAGACAAGGAACAGGTAAAAATAACAATGCATTTTGAATCTTTGCACTTTTTACTTGGCCCCTTATTAAAATGTTTTGCACATTCCACGTATAAAGGGAAATATACAGGCTTTTCAATGATACCAATATCAAGAATTACATACCAAGGAAGATGTTGAAGCTCAAGGTTGAGCAGAAGTTGCAGAACTTTTTTGAGGAGTTAATTGATTAACAAAATTTTCCCCAATTCGTAAATTCAAGTACCAAAACTGGTGATGGCCTAAAGAATGCTTCCCTCTAGCGGTCAACTTTGATTAAGATATATTCCCACCGACTCTTAGTGTGAAATCTAGGCATTTGTTGCCTTTGCTAGCTTTGGTGATAACGTGTAGAAAATATTGCGACAAAATATTCGAAATAAAATAAATTTATCGAATTGGCAAGCGTAACCCCTAATGCCTAACAAGTTATCTTCTAAGTCTGAATACAATTTCATAAATCACGAAAACGTATTTTTTCTCTATTTAATATGAAATTGTCCCATAAAGCGATGTAAAACAGCCAAGATAGTTTGCTCTACTTCCTTAAACAATTAGAAAACACTGTTTAAAAAGATCCAGTGTAATAAATCCAAACTTCCTATATAAGAAGTGACTACTCGAAACAGAACGAAGGCGTATTTCTGGAGAATTTCGCCACTGAGATTATTTCAGTATTTCATGTAACGCAGTTTTCCGTTTGAGACGACTATAAACTGTCATTTAAATCACAACTTGTACATAATAGCGTTCCCCAGAAAAAATGTCCCTCTCATAGACTGCTAAATTTAATCCAAAATCAAGTGTTATTCTGAAGTCAGCGTTCAGATATAGAAAGCCCATTTTATTTTCTAACTTTTTTGAAAATTTCAAAGGTCTCACTGCATTAATTTTGAATACACAGGCTCTCATGTAACATCAGTTCTTTTCAGCCCACTCCAAGTTTGCAGTGCATCAATGCATCAACCTGAATGGGAAATCAGGTGGAAGAAAATGCAGGAGGACACCAAAAGCTTACAAGCTGGATATTGAGGGACAAACCATAAGTGGAACACACTCTGTGAAAGCAAACACGACCAGTGAAACTGAACTTTGATTGGTTTCCGTTTAAAATAGTGAATGAATTTGACTTAAATTACTTAATAATAAAAACAAGAATAATGTATAGTATGTCTATGGTGTGCATTTCTTTATATCAAACTTGGAATGGGCTGGAACGCACCGCTATTACATAAAAGCCTTTGTATTCAAAACTAATGAAGCGAGGTCATTGAAATTTTTACAGGAACTACAAAAGTCAGTGGACTTTTTAGATATATGAACTTAAACTTAATTTTAGTAATCATTGTGTGGTCTATGAGAGGGACATTCTTCCTGGGACACGCTGTATTTCCAAATAACATTAGAAATTAGTATGTTCATAAAAGTTCTTTTTGATCAGCAACACGTCAGGTTATCACGAAACATTATAGTAGATCACAAGAAAAATCAACTATTCATACTGAAAGCTAAACTGTGCGTTCCATTGTTAAAATCGTGGCAATGCTCGAACAAATTACATGTATGTTTGTATTCACAAAAGAGAGTCCCTCGATTGTATGTAGGCTACTTCCAAGAAGTGGAGGTGCGCTGCACTCCTGGCGTTACTAAGTACTTTAAATAGAAAACTCATCCCTTAAATAGCTTTGCGTACGCAATGGGTTTGCAAGCAAATATGAATTTACATTTCAATTCTTGTTTGGTTTTCAATCGTCGCCGATTATAAATGCCCGCTTTATTTCGTTGAAGTCTTTCAATAGCTTACAAGCTCAATTCAATGTTGACAAATTTGTCAACTTATTCTGGAAACATCAGTGCATTTCCAACAGTTGCTCAAGTGCAGTTGTATCTGTCTTTATCTTAGTGTATCTTATCTTATCTTATCTTACATGTCATGTATCTCATGTTATCTTATCTTATCTTATGTCCTCTTATCTTATCTTGTCTTGTCTTATGTTATCTTATTTTATATTTTCTTTTCTTGTCTTATCTTACGTTTAACTTATATTTTGTTCTATCCATATATATGTCGATTTAACTTATTCTATTTCATCTCTGTTAAATCTAAAATTATATTACCCTTTGGATAATCTATCACATGTAATCTTATTTCACATCGTCTCTATTTCATCTTACCACATTTTACACGTATATCCTATCTTAATATTACGTCTAATCTTATTGTATTTTATTTCCGTTTTCCTAATCTAATCTTATCTTGTCTTTTATTCTGTTCTCTCATTATCTTATCTTATTCGTATGCTTTTATCATTTCTTAGGAAGGGGTTAATATTTGATGAAATATATTATTCAAATCTCAATCACGTTAACGGGCGGGTTGAAATCAAATCCCTCAATCTCTTTATTTATTCCATTTTATGATTATTTGTGATCACACGTTGCAATATTAAGGAATGCATAACGCAACCAATATAAAGATTTAATTATTGATTTCATTGCTCATGCAATGCCCTTGGTAACCAAGCCCTTTCATTTAGCGTCAGCAACGTTAATAGAAAGCGTCCTAAGGTGTAAGAAGGAAAGGGGCGTCAATTATTATCGATTTATTATTATTTAGTGATTCCTTCACTCGATACATGATTGTCCTGAAACCTAGGAGTGCGGGTTTTTCTGTTCTGTCCGGTGCTTAACAATTCTATAAGTCCCCAGAAGGTTTAACAGGTCCACAGCGATCGGCGTGCGGGCGTAATGTTTGTCTTCGCATCAGGTATTCCCTGCGTTATTCGCGACCTACCCCGACGGCGAATCTATGTTTAACACGATTGGCTTCGATACCGTTCCTTCGTGACCATCACATGCATCCTATTTTTTAAGAGCGGTAATTTCGACGCCGTTTCATATGGCTATTGAAAGACAAGTTCAGTAGGCGAAGGTTTGAAAATGTCATTTCATGCGCGTGGGGCATTGGCGTGTGATATATGTCCCCGTCAAATGTATGATTGTACTTTTGAAAGGATTGTGCTGTAACCCGGCGGGAAACTGTAGAATGAAACTTAATTTATCGAAGCACTGATTCGACGTTTTCCACAATTTTCAACGAAAAATTTCCTAATAATACACCCATTTTGTCGTGATATGAACACATGTTCCAGTATTATTCATGACTGGTTAATAAGTTGCATATGTGTGTACGTGTATGCGGTGTTTGCTGTGTGTGTATATAATTTGTCAACATCTGTTATACATGTATTTTCCTACCGTCTTATGTGTTTTATCTCGTGTTATTTAATTGTATGTTAACATTTACCATCAGATATAACATATGAAGAGTTTATTTCCAAAAAGGGGTAGATTCAGTTTTCACCATTCTGAGAAAAATAAGGTTTTCTAATTTACCCATATTGCAATGTTTCTACGTAAACCAACTTGACACTAAAAAGTACCCCACAATTCAAATGTGAAACCGCACTTAGAAAAAATCTGTGAGTTTTCAATTTTTAAAAATGTTTGCTTTTATTTTTTTGTTTTTGGGATCTACCTCTTTTTGGAAATAAACTAAACGGATGTACCCCATTTTGAAAGTAAAAGTCAGTTTTAGTTGTCATTTTAACAACTTTTAGCTTGAATTCCACCTTCTCGTTTGTGTTATGTTATAGAGCTGTTAAAATTGTATGGATTTTGACAGAAAATGAAATTTGATAAAAAAAATGGATGTACCCCTTTTGGAAACAAACGCTAGTTTATTTCCAAAAGGGGCTAGATCCATACCATCCTAAGGAAAATAAATTCATCAAATTAATCCGCATTGCAAGGTTTCTGAGTAAAACCAACTTAGCCAAACAAAGGCCCCCACAATGCAAATGTAAAACCGCACTTACAAAAAATATGTGACTTGTTATTTATTTTATTTGAATTTTCTGAATTTTTATGTGCTGGATCTACGCCCTTTTGGAAATAAACTGAAATGGATCTACCCCCTTTTGGAAATAAAGTCATTTTTATTGCCCATTTTTTACCACTTTTTGGTGGGAATTTCAACTTTTCGTTTGTGTTATCTGATAGAGTTTCTAAAATTGTATAGATTAATGTAAAAAACTCACATTCGATGAAAAATGGAAATTGGATCTACCCCCTTTTGGAAATAAGCTCTTCATATGTAAATACAAAGACATTATGTTAATAACATATAATGAGTTTGTGTTGTGATAACATCCGTATTGTAATAAAAAGGCAAAGAAATAAAAATGCATATTTAATTGTTTTTTTAAAATAATAATCATTTGAAATATCGTCAAAACTGTTTTCCTCAACGCTCATCTGTTCATATGAGTCTGCGAATTATTTGAAACGCTACCTAAAGGATGTATGCGTGATAATATTTTAACTCATTTTTAGTTAAATGCACCCAAATTTGCGTAAGAAAATTTTACACACAGTATGGCGAATCTGTGGCCTGTATACGTGTGGCACCTGTGTTTTATCATTCCAAAATGCGTGTCTCTTTTGTATGAATTACAATGTATTTCATTGTAAGTATGTGTCATTCAATGTATTTAAAACATATATTTGCATTGCATATTATTAAGTTTTCAAGTTGTCAAAATTATTAAGGGGGCTAATCGGTATGTTTGCCCCCCCCCCCCAATTTTCCAATTTTTTTCATTGGTGGGGCGATCGCACCCCCTGCCCCCCCCCCCTCCCCAGGATCGACTCCTCTGATTTCAACGAGAGCAAGAATGCATTCTCTGAAATATACTTTAAGCACAAGCACATGCACATGCGCAAGGTTTTCAATCTGTGGTTGTCAAGATTATTCAGATCTACATTTTACTCTTATTTAGATCAAAATGTACATGAAAAAAACTTAATTAAAACCTTTATTAAAACTTTCAGCTTTCTTTGGACTTTCTTATCGCGTTTGATTTTAGTGATCGAGGTAATTGATTACAGATTACTTTTCAATTCCACAATTCCACACCAAATTTGATGATTATTAGTAATATATTAAGTTTCGCAATGCATTATTTGTTCGTATATCTTTCAAAATATCCCAAAATATGGACTGGAATAGCCATCTCAATAAAGAATTAAAAAAAATGCAGTTTTCACCTCAAAACAAGAGCATTTGGGTCAGAAATCCTTCCTTCCGTTACCTGATTGATATCATTATTTGCTAACATGACACGAGTAGCCTGCGGGTCTACACTATAGTGGCGCTGTTAATGAAACTCACAAAAGTATTGTCGTAAAAACACCTGCCTACCTCACAAATTAACCCATTCATCACGGGAACCAGACTTATCCTGTGTTAACTCTATGAAATTACAGAGTTTAGGAAGCAATAGTTTAAAGGTAGTAGCACATATTTGCCCAATAATGTGAGGGTCTTTAAACGAAATAGGCTTGTTGTTACTTTGAATATCAAGTTATAATGGTAAATTATGAATTCATTGAATTCAAAGAAAATAGTCTAATGTTTGATTGAGAAATTAGCCATTTACCTTTCAAGATGCCTGATGACTAAAAAACGATGGGAATAAAAAAATACACTTTGTTTTTTTTACAACTGGGAAACGTTAAGACCCAAACATTTGACATCTATTCTTGTGATATCAAAAGAAATGTAATGAAGGTTTACGGCATGTTTGAAAATGAGTGTTACACTCTAAAAAAGTTCGTTTTAGAACTATTTTTGTCACAATAGCA
The DNA here is from genome assembly GCA_001188425.1 of Eucidaris tribuloides. Lineage (NCBI taxonomy): Eukaryota > Metazoa > Echinodermata > Echinoidea > Cidaroida > Cidaridae > Eucidaris > Eucidaris tribuloides. Next base: position 16,051 of record JZLH01S0086240.1, on the reverse strand, counting down.
GATTAAGCAGGTTCTCGTCAGCACCGTTTTGATCAAAATGGTTTTATGTAAATATATATCTGAACTTCAAATGCAGAAGCAAATGTGGGGTGAGACTAAGGAATAAGATTGGAACAAACAAATTAAAATTTGCATTTTATCTTTAATTTACCATTTCATTTATTTAAAACATGACAACGTAATTGAATTAAATGCATATTACTATTCTTGCTGTACTATTTTTCCTGCTTACTTCAGTAACAAGATATCCCAAATAGTATTTTTTCTTCGGTTATATCAATTAAAACCTTACATGGCCAATCTGTAATTTGCACTGAAATGGGGTTTCCAACAGCTTTAAGTTACTTTGATATTGAATCTATTCATAAATCATTTTACAAATATTGACTATTACTAAAATAAGAATAATTTTATAATAAGCATACGGTAATCAGTGTTGTTGAAATAAAAGCACATAATAAAGAACACATATATTCACTCTCTAAGGAGAGACACTTATTAGAAAAGAGTTCAAAGCGAATGCATTCAGAATTGATTTAACTCTTTACACGCTGAATTTATTTTGAGGGGATAATAATGACAATTGTTCTTCTCACATTTTCTTTGAATTTCACTTTCCTTTTTGTGGTAATGAAAATAGTTATTTTTCTATAGATCTTACTTAAGCAAACTATCTATTTTTTAGTGTTTCCTGTGCAAATGTGAATAAAAAACATTATTATTACAATTGTTAAATTTGATTTTACGAATGTGCACAGGAGACTCTTTAGCAGGCTAAGGGTTAAAGTGATTTGGTGATTTTTTAAAACTTATTTCGGGGTTACCTCAGGAACCACATAGTTCGAAATTAATGATCCCAGACGTCATCTTAAGTTCACTCTCAATTCACACTTTTTGGGACTCTTTTAAAAAAGTAATCCCTACAGGATACTCACTCTTTGTTAAAAGAAAATATTTGTAAGTGTTGCTGGATGAAGGATAAAATGTACGCACGCCGCATTTCCCCTTACATAATTTAAACATTTTAATGAAAAGTAATCGCTTAAATCAATGAAGTTAAACGAACGAAATAATATGCCTCAGACTATTCTTAAATAAAATACAGATATCTCCAAATCAAGCGCTCGATTGATTACTGTCTTCCTCTGTAGTAATGTTTCTTTTCCCAGATTAATTCAAAACTTTGCAGACGGCTCACCTGCTCACCCACATAACTTCAATGAGAGAACTGACGTCAAACCGGTTCGCCGAGAAGACAATCATGTTCCAAAGATTAAAAAGGAACTACAGTACGTACTGGTTGATGATGAAATATCTTTCATCAGAATTCCACATTTCATTGGTTTTCATGTGACAGTTCACTTCAAAATGTAGCTGTAGGATTGGCCGTTTAAACAGGTGAAGTTTCCATCTCCGTACCCCCCGTTGTAATATTAACAATTAACATTGTCCCACATATTGATTTATATGTTAGTACTTTGTCAGCAGTGGGGATTTATGTATAGAGGATTTGTCAAAAACGAAGACAGTGTTCTGCTGTTTTCAACTACTCTCTCCTGTACAATAGTGACATTTTCAGAATACCAACCATGCAGAAGTTTTGAAAACAGTTGATATTAAAATTATGTTGTTCTGCTTGTACTCAATATAAACTTAAACGTCACTGAAATGGCTACAAATGATATTTGTCGTGAAATGAAGACATGTATTATCTCGACTACGTTTGAATTTTCAGAGAAAATAGTGATTTTTTTTTAAACGCTTTAAACATAACTACAAAACATCTCAGTCTCTGGCTAACATGCCTGAATTTCAGCCCAGCATGTAACATGAAACCACGAGATCTACATTTTATCCTGCTTATTGACCAAATAATGATGTTTTATAAATAAACTTCCACAGAATATTAACAGTGATGTGTTCACATGAGCTTTACGTACATTACCCCAACGTATTTTCATTGGGGATGTGGCGCCGCGGTGATTAACGAAGAATGTTCGTTGACAACTCGTACAACAAGAGGTGTAGATATCATAAAATCTGTTGTGATATGACATTTGTTAAGGAACATTTTCAAACGCGTACTGGATAGATCAAGTCAACTACATTCAAATCATGTCCGTATTATGATATATGTGTAGATACATGCTCCTGGTATTTCTGAGAAATGTGAATTACCTTACGTCTTGAAATAAACAGAAGCAAAATTGATAAGCAAGACACGCATTATTCATGGCTTTCAGAATGCCGGGCTCGAGGGTTTCGGTGAACTGCCGAGGAACTTCTTCTCCTATCCCATCACCCTCTGGAGGGTTAACGGTTATTTTTAACTAAGAAAGCTCATCGAGTTCTCCATAACAATACGGTCCATTAGTCCACGTTCTGTATTCGCTTAGTTGTTAATTCATTTAATGATTCGCAGAAATGTGGGAGCAGATTGTTGTTTCTTTAAAAGGTCAGGAACGTTTATTCATGAGCTTTACGTACAATACCCCATTGCACTTTCATTGAAAAGACAGGTTTTATCAAAAAATATCTTTAAAAAGTGAACAGGTATTGTGAATCTTTCGAATAATGGACTTGTGCTTAAGGAAGGAAATTGCAATTTCATTATGACTTTCATTAATTTCACGTACGATCATTTGCTTTTATTGTAATGCGTATACAAGCCAAAGACATTGCCACATCACCTCATTTATTACATAGGAATTATTCAAAAGACATTGACAAAGGTATGACAAAAGATAACACTGAAGATATGTACGATTGCCTAAATATAATACGATGAGTAGATATAGATGAGCCGTGAAAACAGACAGTTGAGTTCCATACAACAGTAAAAAGAACAAATTCGAGTGATACTGCTATGCATCAATCTGTTGCAGCGGATCATGATTTTCTATGAAAAGAATACCGAGTATCCATCGATACAAAATCAAATATAAGAAAAGTAGTTGTTTTAGTTGAGCACTGGACCACTTGATATTTGTTTCCGTCCTATTATCATTATTTAATTCTATGACTTATGTCAAACTAGTTTTTATATTTCTCAGTGATAATTCAGAACAAGTTTCCTCCTTCATCAATATAATTGCATACACACATTACATTTGATAATTATTGCCCTTTTCAGAAATGTGTTGCCTCTGAAAATAACAACTAGAAAAACACACATATATTAAAAAAATGTAATAATAACTTAATAATAATAAGTTATAAATGTCTTTGAGAGAATTATTATCCCCCAGCTCCTGAAATGTTGTCTTTTGAAATAATAACAACCAGAACACACAGACATGCATCAATATCAATAACATATCAATATCAATAATGTTAAGTAATTACTTATCGATTTCAGTGGAATTGTTGCTTTAAAGAACAAAAAAGTCCTCAGACTACTTTTAAGAATAACTTCGTCTGATTTTTTTCTATTCACTTTTATTATTTTACTACGTGGTTAACTATCATTATTTCTGTACTGCATCACTCCGGCCGCTATTTTCACTCATATGCCACAGGGAAGGGGCATTCGATATAAGTGACAAACAGTGGCTATCAATATCATTATTGATTCTCTTGACTGGGAAAGGGAGAAACGAATCGTAACTGACCAGTGGCAAAACCAATCGGACTCATTCCACATATGGGATCTTGTCATTATGTTGATGAAATTCAATTATTTCTCCAGGCAATACTATAGGAATACACAACAGTTTTCTGTCACGTAATTTCAGATAACCTCAGTGGATCTAAAAACAGAGTTCCGTTTCCATGAAATGAATCCATTTCAAGTCATCATATTTCTTATCAACTAAATTGAACAGTAAATACATTGTTTTATATCTGATCTTGTTGACATACGTGCATGAAATTTACTGAAAGATGTTTAACATTTTGAAAGAAGCAACGTCCCGAAACGAAAACCGGGACGAAAACAAATTATCTTGTACATGTATGTTAATATTTCCTTTGTGAAGTTGATATACAATCCTTATATGATAAACGTGATCAGATCTATGACATTTTGTTCTTTCTATTTCTCTGAATAGTCGTGTCAAGGTGATCCATTTCGAAAAATTGTCACGTAACATTATTACTAAATTAGTATTTTCGTTAACTCCAACTCGGTATGGACGCATGGATATTACATTCTCAAGGGTACACATACCCCTTGCCTTTCCTTGTCACCTTTCTTCGTATTCCCTTTCTGGTCACAATCTCTATCCCCTCATCTCTCGCTCTTCGTTGTAAAACTCACGCGGTATATCCATCATTAAATGTAAGGAGTGATATCTTATGGCTTCCAATACACGGATCAACCGGTTAATGGAAGAGGAAATCAAATCCGAGACGTCTCTTCAATAATAATTAGGATGGAAACCTCTGCCTTTTTCAACGATCTTTAAAAAGGCCAATGTCCGTTACGTCACAAAGACTTTATGAGAAACCCTAAGAGAGGAAGGTAGTATTTTCATTTCTTTTAGCTTACCTAATTTTGTTCCGGCACTTTATCGGATGTTTCTTTCGTTTCAAATGAGTATAGACTGTGTGCTTTCCGATTCATTGTTAAGAATTATTTCCATTGGTAGTCGGGCTCTGGTGACTGGCCGAAAAAAAAATATATGGAAGTATTCCTCGTTGTTTGTGTTGTGTGTTATTAGCGTAATGTGTAATGCACCATCAGTGTTTTCTACACAGTACTGGAACAACTGAGATTATTTTAGAACAAACCAAAATTTGTAAATTTTAGACCTGGAACATGTTTGACCTCACAACTCACAAAAGCAAACAACACAAAGACATATAATGGCGACATTAAACTTTCATCAAAAATACAAATTCAAATGAGATGCAAATGAATTATAATGCTGTAAGAATACTTCATGAAGAGTCCACTTTTTCAGCATCAGAGACAACTGTTCTAAGAACATAACACTTCGTTTCATTCATCATTCATTTCTCTACTCTGGTGTCGATCTATGATTGATGTCATCGTATATATCTTGGGCATTAGATGTCACATTTTAAACCGGAATGACCGCATTACGCGATTACATTCCTCACCTGTCTTCAACAGCGATAAGATTGATAGGTGTTCTAATTTTAAGGCATTTTATTTCTTAATCGAACGGAAATGACCAATATTAAAGCAATTCTGCTGTTCAGTACACCTTTATTAAATCACTTAGACGGGTAAACAGAAAGGCAAGCTAGTCGGAAATGAACTTCATATTTATTGGAAAAAAAGTTAATACAATATATTTACATCAGATTCAAAATGCATGTATATATCGATTGTCGGTGTATAGCCAAGCAGTAAATATAGATATAAAATATACAGTATTTCGATAGATACAGAAATACAAAGATAAAGTGTAGTTTATAGATGTAGATGTAGATGTAGATGTATGTAAATGTAGATATTGATAAAAATATAAATACAGATATAGGAATAGGTATAGACATAATAGTACACATCGTAATGACAAGCATTCTAAGGAAATATTAGTATATTATCTGTCATACATGTGTGGAATATATAAAATCAAATCGATGTAGAGAGTCATGGGATACACATTGCAGGTGAATTAGCCAACGCGTAATATTATACACTCTCAGAAAAAGGTTCCAAAACGGTTACCATCCTTGTCACAATGGTGGCACCTTTATTTGTGCTCTTGAGCACCATTCTGACGTAAAAAGGTGAAATATAATAATAACAATAATACATATGACTTATATTGCGCCAAATCCACTCTGCAGAGTGCTCTAGGCGCAGGGTATACTCTATAATTTTTAGGGAGGGAGTTGAAAAATGGGGAAAATGAAGTAATCAGCGGGAGGCATTAAACAAGTAAGTTTTTAGACTCCGTTTGAATGAGTCTGGGGTATTGCAACTTCTAATAACTGCAGGTAGGCTATTCCATAGAGCAGGACCAGCGTGAGCGAAAGCTCGTTCCCCCCATGTTTTAGTAGATTTTGGAACATCAAGAGAACCAGAGTTGGATGAACGTAAAGATCTGACGGGAGTGTAATTACTAACTAGACCTATATTATAATGAGGAGCAGAACCCTTGATGCAATGGAAAACGAGAAGTAAAATTTTGAAAATAATGCGATCATTAACTTTCAACCAGTGAAGTGATTTCAGAGTTGGGGTGATATGACTGTGTTTTTTTAGATAGTGAACTATGCGTGCTGCAGCATTTTGGAGCTTTTGAAGTCTAGACAGCTGGGTTTGTGGTAGATTAAATAACATAGCATTTCCAAAATCAAGTCGAGAGGAAATCAGACTGTGAACCAATTTCTCTGTAGCTGATTTCGTTAAATATTTTCTAATGAACCCAATATTACGAAGTTGGTACCTTACTGATTTACAAATACTGGAAATTTGATGAGACATTGTCATGTTACAATCGAACAAAACTCCGAGGTTGCGACACGTTTTTCAAAATATAGCACCATTTTTCAAAAAGAGCGCTATGCCTGCAAGCAACTGTTAAAATGGTGTCGCTATTGTGACAAAATGGTGCTAAATTGAACCTTTTTTTCTTAGAGTGTATACCCTATCATTACCAGCATGTATACAGAGATGCATGGGATCAAAACATGGTGCAAGCCATGTGAATGACTTTAGAGGTGGGTCAAATACTGAAAGTTACTGGTTTATTGAGCAAAAAATAATATATGGCAAATAGCAAAATGAGATAATCACGTATACGTATAGCTACATGTAATTTAGAATACGTTTTGGGGACCGTGGCGTACGAAAAAGTATACCACCATTACATGTTACTCTCATCTCTCCTTCTTTCTCCCTCTCAACCCCCTTTCCCCCTCCCTCCCTCCCTCTCTCCTTCCCTCCCTTTCTTTTGCTTTCTAATCTAATCAAGCATCTGTACTTCGTTCGACTACATACCCACAAAAATCGTTGTCTGAAGCCGTTACCGCTCCAAACAACATCCACTCCGTAGGCATAGCAATATAGATGAAAGTGAAGTTCTTTAGGGTAAGAAAATCGTAAAATAAACACTTAGCGGCAGAAAAGCAAATGTACTTTCTGTTTTGACTCGTTAGTGGCATTAATCGATTAGAGAAAGCCCTTGGCTACAAATTATGAGAATGTAGTTTTAGTCACGTAAAGCAAAAACGAGTGAAAAGTATGAATAGCGTCAGTCATGCATACGAAATTTTATAGAAATCTTACGTTATTCGTAGATTCACAAGGACAGTTCTTTATAAAAGACAAATACAAAATATCTCAAGTCATGAACGGTTTTAATAGAAGATATATAATCAAATCAAATCAAATCAAGTCAACATTTATTTCGATATTCGCATAAGAAGTAAAATACAGAATAAAATATTTGGGACACACCATCAAAAAGCTAACTTGTAAAACAGGTGCACCTGAATTAAACAACTAAAATTGACAATAATTAAATGTATAGGACACATACACGTTAAGACAAACATAACATAAATACGTTATACATTGCAAAAAAATGAAGGAAATCAAATTATGAATATATTAACAATATTAAAACTTAAAAAATACTAATACACATAACATACATATGTATCGAAAAAAATGAAGAAATCAAATGAATTGCACTGATATTGCACTGAATATAAGGTCAACGTCCAGAACGTAATATAAGGTCAACCACAGTTAATAAATACATATGAAATATGACGTTAATACATTTGTGACAAAGTCTTCAAAAATTAGAAATAATGCTTTCCATGAAGTGATACCATCTCCAATTAAAACTAAAGCGTTACATTAAACATGGAATAGATAATCACCATATAGCATAAGAAAATTACTGCATACATTTTCGATATAGTCTTTTCATTTGAATACAAATTTCAACAACTGGAGAAACCAGTAGAAATCTCAAACAAATCCATTGAAAATTAAGGAAATGCACAAAGAGGAAGAAGGGGATTTAGTACTTTTTGCATGAAATGCGAATCTATTTATGACATTGTTCTTCCATGTGTTGTCTGTGAAGGCTGGTCGAAACAATGATATAGATTTGTACAATAATACAACTTTCAACCGCAAATAGGGGGAAATGTATGCTTGTTAAAAAAATTGTTTTTCCTGAACGAATATGAATTAATATTTTAGTCAATTCAGACAAACATAGCTTTTTAACTGAAAAATCTAAGACGACAAGTGTACCATCTCGCATTTCGTCGTAAATTACAAGTGTACGTGGGCGAATCAGAGCGCAGTCAACACCGAGAAGCGTTACAGAAAACAACACACTTAAACTTTATTGATAAAATCAATTAATCAATAACCAATATTTGTCAAATAGGGGCAGTGTATATCGTCCCTCCTTTAAAAGAAATTGACATTACTGTGTTTCAAACAAATGAGGATACATGAAACATACTGGGTATACTGGATATTGCCAATACTTCTTTTCGAGGTGAATTAAAAAACCAAAACCTAATTGGTACGAGTAATTATACCTTCCAAAATAATATTTTTCGGAAATAATGATTGTTACAATGAGTTTCAATACCTTTGTTATTCCTTTACAAACATAAACAGCAATAGGTTTATAATACAGTAAATGCATTTCGTGAGATGACGTAAAATTCCAAAGCTAAAGATTCTTCAAACGCCCCCGATAATAATAATAATAATAATAATAATAATAATAATAATAATAATAATAATAATAATAATAATAATAATAATAATAATAATAATAATAATAATAATAATAATAATAATAATAATAATAATAATAATAATAATAATAATAATAATAACAATAATAATAACAATAACAATAATCATAATAATCGTGAGGCGGACGCTCTAACCACTAGGTTAGTCTTACGTACTTAATTATCTTTGATTAAAGGAATTAGTAATAAATTGTCAAAAGCAACGTTTTTACCAGATCACCCAGACTAATAAATGGTACGCCTATCTGCGCTGATGACTGATGTAAGGAGGGAAATAAACCACCAGTCTAAAGTGCGCCAATAACAACGAACTGTTACATAACTATACCAATATTTTACTGACACTGACATAATATATAGTTACTCAAGTTGGATGGATTGAAGAGGAAGAGTATTCATCGATATTGCGTTGTGTAAAGCCTAATTACGAAAGAGACATCTACTTGTTTAATACTCGGTAGATAAGAGTGAAATGTTATTGAACTGATTATATAAAGGGATTTCGACTGAATTTCCGTTAATTAATGCCTTCATTAGTTAAAGACATTGTTCATCAATGTTTCCAGTTCAAAAATTCTGAGCTACATGACTCCATTCTACCATTTATTCATTTATTCATTTTTATTTTTCATTTTCAAATATAACAAAATACAAGAAAAATCTTGACATAATTTAAAACTACAATACAATAAGAGAATATAATGTAGACAAGTTAAAAACGATCATTATGTGTTTTTAAAAAGTGAAAATCATTGAGCGATCATTCGAGTTTTCCCCCACAGACTACTGTATTGCAGAATTTTCGTCCGCTGACAATAATTCATGTGCCAATTTTTATCTGGACATATTTTACTAGTGATAGCATAACTATCTGAAGTTATGTGTTCTAGGGTGTTTATTTGTCCATTTAAACACTGTCAGATGTGTCAGATAACAAACTTAAAGTTCGACATGTAGTTTAATGTTATACTGTCTTTAACCACATTTGTTACCTACAACGAAGACTGAAGATCACCGACATCATCTCAAAATTAATTACCAAGTTTAATTCCTAGTTGAGTCATTGAGATAATCTTGCTTGCTAATAATCCACACTGCAAAAACTGGGGTGTTAAATTTAACACCAAGGGTGTTGCAGAATATGAATACCGGAAAAGCGTTGATTTTTCAAAACCCACGGTGTTAAAGCCAATGCTCATGGTGTTTGAAATAATTCGTCTGGTGTTAAAACAACACCCATGGTGTTAGAATTTTACACCACGTCTGGTATTGATATTGTGCGACACCATGGGTGTTAAATTTAACTCGCCAGTTTTTGCAGTGCAGTCACAACTGAAGAACTATGATTATGTGGCCTCCTGGAATACTTTTGACATTACGCCGTGCGTGACGGTCTCATACAATACCGGTATAATGGGTTCTTGGATAGACATGAAATCATTCATAACAAGAGTTCTTTTCCATGTTATAACCAAAGTTTACATCTTCCTTCCGTTAGAGATACTATTTAGCACTGTGGAAGCCCTATTTAACCTTGACAAACTTTGATTGATATTTGAACTACATGATAGTGTTTGAATGAAATAAACACCCTGGAATACTAAACTTTATACAGTTTTGCTGTCACGAGCAAAATATGTACAGATAGATATCAGTACACTGTACATACATTAATGTCCCGGGGACACATTGTATAACACAGCAGTCTATTGGAGAAAAAGGAATGATCGTTCATTGATTTTCACTTTTTAAAAGCACTTATTGATCGTTTAATTTGAACTGTAATTTTCCAGGGCTTCATTAGACATTGACAAAGACACTGGTAGCATGGAGGATCATGAAGCTCAGATTTTTTAAAACTGGAAACATTATTGAAAGAGTTTGATGTTTTGATTATTATTTATACACTCTACAATGGAGAAGGAAATAAGAAAAAGTAAAAAATAACTGTATAATTATGAACTGTTCGACAATATTCATATCAAGGAATAAAATTGTTCAAAAAGAGCGTAATGCGATAAATATTTTTAATTTTTCATTTTTAGAGTAGATTCCTTTTCTGAGACTCCGGCAGAAAAGCAGGTTTACGATCAAATTGTTAGCAGAGCCCATTAACACATTGAGAATGGACAATGTTTACAACCGATACTAGTGGAGCAGATAAAAGTGATTTTGAGCCATAATCGTTCAGTTGATGATACAAGTGTGAAATTTGGTGCAAATATACAGTCAAGGTCACTCTTTCAGAAAAAGATCCTGGCCACGGAAAAAAATCCAAGATGGCTGCCAGGTGACAATATAATTATGAGATATTTGCCAAGTTTTTGTTGGATGTGGGTCAAAATTGAGTAAAATTTCAATTTTGAACTTGGGGTAGATGTCTCCTGGGGAGCAAAAGGTCAAAGGTCATTGGCAGGGGTCAATGACCTTTTTGAGTTCAATGTTAGGTTTTTTGAGCAAGTTTCTGTTATGTTGCCCCCAATTGCACAATTGTGACCAAATTTGGGTGGTAGATGTCTCAAAGGGAGCTGAAGGTCACCAAAAAGTCAGAGGTCACCTTGAGGTCAATGACCTTTTTGAGACCAATGTTGAATTTTTGAAGCAAGTTTCTATTTTGGTCCATAAATTTACCCTCATTTGCATAATTGTGACCAAACTTGGATGGTAGATGTCTCATAGGTACCTGAATGTCACTGCACGGTCAAAGGTCACTGGCAGGGGTCAACGACCTTTTTGAGCTCAATGTTATTTTTTCATTATGTCCCGTAACTTTGCCCCCTTTCGCCCAATTGTGACCAAACTTGGGTGGTAGATGTCTCATACGAAGCTGGATGTCACCAATAGGTCAAAGATCACCGGTAGGGTCAAAAAAACTTTTGAGCCCAGTGTTACATTTTGAGCAATTTTGTATGTATGCGGAACTGGGCAAGACATATTTGGCGATCACCTTGTTCCTTGTATACAGTAGTGGCAATGTAGCTGCCAATGCTACTTTTCTATTTGCCTCTATCTGAAAAATGTTTTGTCTGGTCTCGTGTTGTTCTCAGAACATTAAATTTTGTATTTCTGGGTCGATTTATTTTGTCCAAAGTTGAATTCACGTGCCAAGATAACAAAGAAGTGGCGTCTTTAGTATAAAAAAAAAAAAAAAAGGGTACCACGCCAGTAGAGATTAAATTTGCTTAAGTCAGATAATTTATTAACATTGTAAATGTCATTACGTAAGATCAAGAATTGGGTTAAGGGTGAACAGCACCAGTAGGTTGCAGCAAGATAGAGAGCCCAGAAGTTAAAATTAAAATTCGGGGTTTGAAAAACACGGGTAATTCTATTGTTATGGGAGGGTTGAGGAAGCCGAGACTTTTCCTAATGGTTAAAAGGAATGATGTAGAAGATGCAAATGTGTTAAGAATGGACTACGTTACACTCCGCTCTGCAGCTGCTCCTGTGATTAAATTTGTCAGGCACTCAAGGTGGATGTTGATCAACTGATGGTCAAAGGGTAGTTTAGCATTCAATCTGAAAGTGAGGTTAAGATTAGAATGATGTTTTAGTTATTACTTTTGAATTGGAATATAAAGCTTGGATGATAGGCCTTTTTTACGTCAGTTACATTGGTAAAGAATGAGGATGCAGGGTGAATAGTGGAACTCCATGGGTGAAACACTCATCATGGTTCTTATACCAGAGGCTTTTTTTCAAAGGGTGGTACCTGTTGAAGTTTTTAATCTAAAAGGAGAAAACAAATTATCTTAATTTGACATTGACTTTCCGAGTTCAGGAAACGTAGAGAGGATGTCCCAGGTTCGAGAAATTTGGGGTAGGGGATTTAATAAGTTAATTGCATCAGTGTTAAATCGTGATTGTTATTTCATGTAGCGGACCGATTAACTTTTATGTTCAAGGTTGAAGAATGTAGACACATAGGCGACGGGGGGGGGGGGTTCATTGTTTTAAATATATTTCAGACTCCTGGAGTATACATTTTATTCAGCTCTATGTTATGTCATTTGGCGAGTTTGTAAGAGATTATCAAGAGATTATTATGGTGAAAATACTGTTACCTTGTTCAGTTCTTATTTTTGCTTTTGTTGAATAAAGGCTTAACACAAAATAATGCCTTGTTTTTTTTTTTTTTTTAGTTATATACAGTGCTAAAGTGAACAATACCCCATGGAGAGTGACAGTAGAGTCAGTTTCTGGTATAGGCTAGAGAGCACTATAACAGAGAAACTACATGGGCCAATCTGTGGTTCACAGCAGCTTAGGGTAGCTAGAGTGAAGGGTCGGTTGTAACAAGTAAGTTAAATGAGTGATTTAAGATGGTTATGTACTACTTGCTGGTACTTTTGAAGGAGATTGTGCACGACCCGTAGAAAAATATTCCAACTGCATTTTCCCGGTAAGCTCTTTCAGCACAGGTACGGTCAGGAGTGCTAAAGGTCCTGACTGGTAGGAGCGTTCTGGATGGTATTGGTATTGACAGAGTATGCCTGAACGGCATGGAGAGGCATTGATTGGCTTGCCCGGGTAGGCTCTTCTGGCATTTATTAATCGGTTCAGGAACAACGCTTGAGGTCTGTGGGTATGTGTGTAGTCTGCATCTTGTGACAGGGCGTGGTCACGCATGGCTACTTGCGTCTATGTTGGAGAAGGGGATGTTATTAGATTTTGGAGCAAGCTTCTTTTTACTTTTGTTCTAGTGGACTTGATGTGCGTACGGGCCTTCTCTGAATTGGAGTCAAGTAGTACACTTTTGCTGAATCATCAAGGTGGCCAAAGCACAGAAGTGGCTGGATCAAACAATCTCGAATATCGATGACGGTATATTGTTGGATAGTGATTGCCATAGACCGGTCCGGTCGAGTTAATGGTGGTCGAAATACTTGGAAAAGGCAGCCGAATAAGTTATGTTTCTATTTAAGTGCGTTCTCCGAAGCCGTCGTATCGTAATACGAAACAGTTTGATGACCGTGTGCGTCGAGCGAATGCGTTTCAAAAGTATGTTACGGTATTTATGAATGAGGGAATACTACAGTTTGGTTTGAGCGCGTTCAGATCGAGGCGGGTCAATCAAACTGTCGTATAGCACGATCGAGCGGTTCGGATAAAGCCGAGAACGTATAATTCATGTCGGAAGTTTAGGTCTATAAACTTGAATTTTTAACTACAATTTTGACGCACATTCATGGATTAATAAGGCTTCTATGAGAATTTACCGAGAGAACTCAGTCTGTTAATCACAATTTGTCGCAAATGGGAGCAAAGTTATGAGACATAATAAAACTTGGTTCGCCCCAAATAACATTGGGCTACAAAAAGGTCGTTGACGCGTGCCTGGCAGTCCTTTTGACCATTGCGGTGACCTTCCAGACGTTTCCTTGAGATAATCTAACCACCACATAGTTGTCAGGTCACAATTGATTGGCAAATGGGAGTTAAGTTAGTGCGACATTAATTGAAAAACGT
>JZLH01S0086229.1:3059-24942 GCA_001188425.1 Eucidaris tribuloides | reverse complement strand
GGGGGGTACCGAAGTACATTTCATTTTTTTTTTAAACTTTGTGGGGTTTCCCTGCTAACTTGATGACGGATATAAAACAAATATGTCCTGCCCTGAGATTCTCTGTTTGAAACTATGACGCCCTCGGTTACGTTGACTGTTAACTATTTTCCCGAGCCGGGCGCAACAGTACAGTCCACGTACCCTCGGACTCGTCATAGATTCAACCAGAGACTCTCGTATCATATTTGTATACTATGTTGTTTATCAGACTAGTTGAATATACACCTCCGGGTGTAAGTATATTATTATGCCTCACTTGCGTAACAATAACCAAAATCTGAACCGGAATGTTGGGTTGCCAGCAAATATATTACGTACTATATTTTCACCATGCCTCATCACCAAATTAGTTTCAATTACAGTTATATTAAATTATATTATATTATAATTTACGGTACAATTTAAAGAAAATTAACTATTGTTGTCAAAATGGTATTCACTTGAAACCCAGCTGCCAGTATCATCTCGTGAACTTAATAGGTTTTCAGTATTAGTAGTGTCGTCTCATCATGTCCACTGCATAACATTGTGGAAGACCCGTTTAAAAAATGGTCAAACTTTGCTATCTGACGGTGTTTGAATGGACAAATAAACAGCCTAGAACACAAACGTTCAGACAGTTATGCTGTCACTTATATAAAATATGTACAGATAAAAATTGGCATATGAATTATTTTCGGCCGATAAAAATTCTGCAACACAGCAGTCTATGGGGGAAACTGGAATGGTTTCTCAATGATTTGTACTTTGTCAAGCACTTAAAGCAGTTTTTGATGGGGATTTTTTGGTTATTTGAAAGCTTATGCCCATAAGTCATAACCCTGCAATAATAGATTCTGAATGTCTTAGTTTTTTTTTATTAGTTAATGAAAAATCCCGAGGGACCCCGAAATTTTCGACTATATTTTACATTATACATCCAAAGGTTAAAAGGGCTTTAAGGTTTATGTGTTATACCTAGTCTGAAGAGCGACTCATGCTCTTTCAATGAGTATAATCATATAACCTTTTTTTTGTCTTTAGTTTTTTTAAAATTACGTGCTAATTAGATGAAAAATCTGCGGGGGGGGGACCGAGATTTTTCGGCCCTTATATTTTGCATTATAGCATAACAAGGGTTAAAAAGTTGTATATGAGCTATACCTCATCTAAAAGCAGTCTGCCTCTTTCAGATGAGGTATAGACACATGTAACCTTTAAAGCCTTTTTAAGCCCTTTGGATGCTATAATATAAAATATAGTTGGAAATCTCGGGGTCCCCCCGAGATGTTTTCATTAACTATTAACCAATAACTAAAAGACATTCAGAATCTATTATTTGCAGGGTTATACTTCGGGCATAAAGGCTTTCAACAAGCAAACAAAATCCCCAAAAAACTAACTTGGGTGCCTGTGGGATCATTTTGAACTGTAAATTTCTTCAGCCGCTTCATTTCAGACTTATATCAAAGGCTACTAGTAGCTGGGGAATCATGATAAGACTCACTTTTTTTTTAAACGGGAATATTGTTATACTATGTCTTTAATTTTCAGGTGACTCTCTACGTACCGAATAGCAAACAGCAATTTCTAGTACAGCGACAAGACAACGACCAGTCTCTTCTTTTTTAACGGAATTGCGCGCCAAGCAACATTTAAATGGGGCTGTGTACAATAATTGCAACTCCGAACCTTAACGGGCTGTACTCAATATGATCACACAGACCACTGAATAACTCTGATTTAGCAGCTCTCGCATGGACGTGGAATACACGTGGCTCGAGACGATTCTGCCCATTTTGAAGAGTTCTCGATGAAATATCAGGCATTGTAAAAGCAGACCAGGCTCTTGGTTAAGCCTGAGGAACAAGCCTCTCGCTGTTATGGGCCAGCGAAGCTAGCAAGACAAATGCGAAGCGAGAGGACCTATTCACACAGGCCTAGCTCTTGGGTGGAAAGGAATACAGCGGTGTGTGAATGGGAGGGGGTGGGGTGGTGAGCCGTAGCTTCCTAGGTTTATTTATAAATGTCATTACTTTCTATAAACAAAAATAAGAAAATAGATTAGTGATGGTAATGACGATTAATGATGATGTGGTGATTATGATATTGAAAATAATATACTAATGATAATAATAATAATAATAATAATAATAATAATAATAATAATAATAATAATAATAATAATAATAATAATAATAATAATAATAATAATAATAATAATAACACAGAGACTACATTACAACTAGTAGTTTGCACATTTTTTTCAAATTCTAGATAATTCATGATCTTCAAATTTGACAGACATATCCCTCGCAAATAAACTCTAAAGTAGTGTTTTGTTATTTCTGGACAAATGAGATCTTGTACCTTTAAAGGTGATTTTTTTTTTGTCTATTGTAAAAAGAGGAATATTTATGTTAGATTTTTTTGTCAGAAAAATTATTATAACAAAGATTAAATGTAAATCATATTGCATTATTTCATCAATAACCGTTTTGTCATTATAATTAATGTTATGTTATACTGCATAATGCATTATTATGTCGTATCGTACAGTGTGTATCAATAAAAAGGTAATCCATGTTTAGAGTTGGAAAATTGCCAACTACTTTTATTATTGAGATTTACAAGTATTATATCACTAACGAACAACTTTTTCTCTTTCAAATGATACCTCACTTGCATCACGGGTGTCATGCATGACCGACTACACTGATCTTGAAGAGAACAATGTGAAGTTACACTTTTTTTCCAAGTTTGGGTCAATGGATGAAAGAATTGAGACACTGATGAATAGGTTCATGTTTTAGAGATGAGAGCCTTGAGAGATTATGTCACATCTCATGCAAGTTGTGCCAAAACTTGGAAAAAGTGTGACTTGACATTGTTCTCTTCAAAAACAATTTACTCGATCATGCATGACACCAGTGATGCAATTAAGGTATCATTGGAAAGAGGAAAATTTGCCTTTTAGGGATATTATACTTATAAATCTCTTTAATCAATATAGTTGGCAATATTTTAGCTCTAAACATGAATTCCTTTTTTTTTATACACACTGTATAAGCCATGTGTAATTATTATCGAGTGTGTTGTTGTGTATTGTATTTTGTAATCTATGTAATGTATGCATATAAAAGAAATGAATTTCCAAATGGACAATAAATAATAAATATGCAGAGTAGAATTGGTGTGTAGTATTGTTAACTTAGTATTTTATGAATAATTGGCAGGGTTTTAATACATTGTATTCAAGTAGTTCAATTGTAACAACAGTTGTATACACAAGTAAGCTTAATAGGACTAAGTACTATTTTTTCCTCAGCAAGTTTGATGTTTAACCCTTTCATCCAGAACCAATCACTCAATCAGGGATAAAATGTTTAAAGTATGAAAATCATTTGTAAACTGAATTTTGTAATACATTGTTTATTTATCATGTTTGTTCACATTGTAACGAATGATCTATGATAATGCAATATTTTTTTTTCAATATTACGGCAAACATATTTTTAAATCAATGGACTTCATGTATAACGTGTATGATGCAGATATATGCGCCAATTGAAATTTGGAGAATTAAATTCCTACGTATGGAAACTTTTGCAGAACGTTCGCAGAATTCACTTGTGTCAATAGTACGAGTGTGGAGTTACTTGAGTTAAAAATTTGTGTTGAATTCTCATTAAAAACATACATTTTCATTACTTTGTTACCAGTTATTTTGTCACTTTTGTTCTTTTTCTTCCTTTTCTATTTTGAATCTTTCCAATCTATTGTAAATATTTTAATTCGCCTTTAATTGTACCCAAATTATATGAATCTCTTGTAAATATTGTAATTGGGTTTGTTTACATAAAACACCATAAGAAAACGAATAATTACAATGAAAAAATATTCAATTACAAGGGCGTAGGCTGGTTTGGCCACGGGGAGGTGCACATCTTGGGAAGGTGGAACTAAAGTGACATGGGGAGGTGCACATCTTAGGGAGGTGGAACTAAAGTTGAGTAAATCAGGCGTTGAAAGCAGAAAAAGTTTTGCAAATTTCGTTTTGCTTGCCAGGGGCGGAACTCCCTATGGCTCTGCGGGGGGGGGGGGGTTGCACGTGCACCCAGTGCACCCCCAGCCTACGCCCTTGAATTACTCATTGAAACAATAATTTGAATTAAACAACTTTGAAGTGCAGTATATTTTGATAAAGATATTTTGATGAACCATGTTGTATAAATCAGAGTGCAATTTGATTATAGTTGCAGAGATAATGAATGAACTTTGAATAAAACTGATCGGGGTAATAATAATAATAATATTCAATTCTTAGAGATGCATAATACCATTAAAAATAGTCTCTATGCGTGTGAATATGAAACTGATTTTGTGAGAATTTGAAAATTAATAATTATCAAACAGGTGCGTCTTTAGCATAGATTTGAATTTATCAAAGTCGGCCAATGATCTAATGCCTTGGGGGAGGTTATTCCATAATTTGGGTGCCGTATTTGCAAAAGCTCCAACACCGAATGTCTTAAATTATACACGAATTTCAGTAAGAATATTATTTGATTGAAAACGAAGACCGTGTGGGCTGGTATCGTTTGATGATCGAGTTCAGTAAGATAGACAGGGGCATTTCCATATAGGCATTTGAATACAAGCGTGAGGATTTTAAACTGAACACGAGCTCTTATCGGAAGCCAGTGAAGACTACGTAGAATTGGAGTTATGTGTTCAAATTTCCCTTTTCGTGTCACAAGCCTATATGTACACATGTATTTCCATTACTACGTGGGTAACCAATGATATTGACAGTTGACGGCAAAATGTCCAACATTTTCAGTGAAATATGACACAACCACAGATGTGTATCACTATTTTAGCAATTTAATATTTCACCTATTACATGTAAAACGAAAAATTGGTTCAGAAATATGCGTGGAGAAGAACGAACCAGGTACTGCTTGTTGCACCTGGTTGTATCCACCAATGGGACAATCGTAGTTGAACTAATTCATGATTAAACTATTGTCCACAATATTTCTGATAAGTGTGACATTATCACTTTGGATCTCTGTAACATTACAAATGAAAACATGTTTTTTGTTCGTTACCCAGCAAGCAAAACAAAACCAGTCATATTGTACTAATAAATTACAATAAACGAGTATCGACTACTATTTGTTTATTTTGTTTCATATAGGCCTAGATATAATCATCATTTTCAACAACAATACACACTATTTCAACATATTACTTTGGATACTGGAGTCGGGGTAAGTCATCTGTTGTGGGGGATTAGGAATTCACTTTAAATCAAATAAATGAAAAGTGGCCATTACATACAATTTAATACATCACAAGTAATCAATATCTTACTGAAATAATACATCTTAAACTAATATAACAAATGTACATTAACTGCCGACTCGAAGCTATCCATATTTGGAACATCTCATTCAGGAAACATGGTTGGAGGGAGAGTTCCATAGGCTGGCTGTTTTAGGAATGTAGGAGGAAAGATGGAGCTGGGTGCTGGACTTGTGTATACTAACAGCATGTGGGTGAATGCTCGCAGAAGATCGAGTTAAGCGTACAGGAGTTGTTACATTTGGCAGGATATGAGCTAACTCGGAGGATGGTGTCATGAAGAAGTGTCGGTAAAAAGTGCAGAGGGATGCAACTTTCCTTCTGTGTTCAAGTGGGAGAATTCCTGCTATAAGTGGATCATAAACATTCAGGAAACGGAGAGCTTTCCTTTGAAGCCCGACTGGTAGGACGAGTGCTGTAGTGTGTGCATGTGTGTGTGTCAGAGTTAGAGGGAGTAAGTGTGTCGGTGTGTGTATATGACTGCCTTCTGTGTGCAATTAAACATATGTGACCTGTCACCACGATACCATGATCAAGTTGCATATCTTATCAAACATAAACAGAAAGAAAGATACTTTGGGTGAAAAATTTAAATATTCAACCTTTTGCAACATGTGAACGTCATAAAACTTTTGATTTTTGAGGACACTTCATCTTAATAAACAAGATATTTCACACTTTCCTTACCTTGGGGTTGTGTGACTTTATCAGGGCGTTGTGGTGACAGGTCGCATATACACTGTACATAATTGTTTGTACATGTATTGGGTGTTATTCTTGCTGTGGCATTCAATAGCAGTTTCTTTGATAAACAAGTCACCAAATCAAGATATTCATTAACAGGCACACATTTTTGGGAAAAAAGAGGAAACAGGCTGAATTTGTCATACTACATAATACCTTTATTACTATAAAACATAAGTATTATTAACAAAAATGTACACACATTTATTCACATATAAACATGTAATATAGCATTACCTATGTATCTTTTGAAACATGATTTCTGCAATAACACATTAAATGTTTGTGCACTCTCGTAGGTTTCTTACACAAGACCTTACTTTATACATATATTTGTTTGGATTTAAAACACACATATTTTGTAATACTGAGATGATCAGAATTAAAAAACAAAAGGATCAAATATCAATCCTGCACTTACAAATATAATGTATTATTGCACAATAACTCTTTACAATATATCTGGACTAGCTTCTGTCCCTTAATTTATACTATTTTCGGTAATTTGTTCACAGGTTTACTGGTTATTGGGCCATTGTTAACAAAAAATATCCTAGGGGCTAAAAACATTAACCGGAAAGTATTTTGGGAGAATCAACCCTTTGGTCCACTACACTGAGCTTATCTCTGCGTGACAAATATTAAATGTAAGTTGATACACTCTTGTTCGCATAGTGACCTGCAAGCTAGAGTATTGTGCAGTAACTTGGTTACTTACAGCTATTTTAAACGAGAATTAATTTGTTGCCTGCAAGATTCTTATAATACATGTAATGCACAGTCAACACATGGCACACCCAGTTCCTGTCCTGTAACTAACAGATTAATTCTACAGAGTCTGGTCTGCAAGTTAAAAGAATATATATTTTTAGAATTATTTATTACTGATACTCTCTGAAAAAAAAATTGGAAAGAAAAACCATTATTATCTCTCAAGTAGTGCACTGCAAATTTGATTATCATTCTTGGTATAACCACAAGCAAAACAGAAATGCTTTTACTGATATTTTGCGGAATTATGCATTGATATGAAAGTAAAAATATTACATGGTAATACAAAGCTAAACTAGCACGATGACATTCTGTTCTTTTATCTTTATCGTAACTGTTTCCTTTTTACCTGATATATGTAATATTTGAGACAATTCAGACAGGCATAAAACTTGGAAATCCTGTTTAAGAAAAGAAATACTATATTATTGCAATTTCATCAGCAGCACCTCTCATTGAAAGTTTATGTAAGAAATGTGATTACTGTCAGCATGTGAGGTGTCACATTTATTCATTATAGCCCACTGGAAGACCACATTTGCAGAATAAGGACAGATATGTAGCTTGATTGTATATCAGAAATACTTATTTCTATACCCGTTACAATTTTCACATCTGGATATATCAACCATTTCTTATTGTTAGGATAAGGGCCGATTCATTTCGGTTATTTTCAAAACTGGGTTAATCTTCCATGATAACAGGGCAGTTTTTGTACCCTACAAAAAATTTGTGAAAGCTTTTTAATGACAAAAAAAATTAAGGTGCCAATATGGTAATGTTTGTGGTATTAGTTATACAAACATCATCTCCTTGCATATCCTTAGAATACAGTGATCATGTTTCGTAAACCTAAAAATTAACTAGAGAAGTTCGACTGCGCGCAGTCGATGGGTATGCCTCTGCCCAGTGCGCCCACTATATAGCAGCTAACAACCTAATTATATCAACAATTAGCACTCCTAACGAAAGTTATAGGTTTGGCACAAAGTTCATTGACCTTTGACTCCTGTGACTCTACCAAAATATTTGTATTTTGGTTTTAAAGATTGGGTTAGGGATTTGCAAGTCCATTACTTCCCTTCATTATCAATACCAAAACAGTAGTTTAGTACTTACAAATGGTGTGTTGAAAATCTGAGATCCATACGTCATAATTTTTTTGTTTTATGAGAAAAACTAATAACGACATGTTACCAGAATGTTGTTCTTTCTGTGAGTTTCAATTTTGCTCAAAATGCGAATCGCGGTTACTGTGCACCGTAGCAAGACGAGCGGAGCGCTCTGATTGGTCAATCGGCTATCCCCTGCGCGACCTTTGGCTAACGGCTGATCGGACCATTTTGGAACGGCACGTGCACGTTTGACGTCGCAGATTTTTTAAAATTTGCTCCTGAGCAAATGGAAAAAGGATGAAGTTTAACCGTCCAGATTTTAACCAAAACCCAATATTTTACCCCAAGTCTCTATGAGAGGTGTTTATTTATATTAATCTTCACATTGGAAATGATTTCAGCTGATTTGATTCATATAGATGTTTTTTGACGTGCAAATCAATAACACAATCTTTAAACCTAACCACCAAATTACATCAACAGTGAGCACTCCTAACTGAAGTTATAGGCAGAAAATGACATTTTGGGACAAAGTTCATTGACCTTTGACCCATGACTCTACCAAAGTATTTGTCTTTTGTTTCTTAACCTAACCACCAAATTAAATCAACAGTGAGCACTCCTAGCTGGAGTTATAGGCAGAAAATGGCATTTTAGGACAAAGTTCATTGACCTTTGACCCTTGACAGATTTGTCCAATAATCTAATCAATTCATCCTTGCCTAGTGGTCCATCCTTGGTCCAAGTATCATTAGGATCCCTCAAGCAGTACTTCAGTAATCTTGTTCACAAGAAAGTGCGGACGCACGGACACACAGACGCACGGACGAACAACCCGAAAACATAATGTCTCCGGCTCCCTTGTGGGGCGGAGGCATAAAAATGGTTAATGGTAATACATATTTTGGCCACGTTTCATGGAACACATCAGGCAATTCTTTGGATATTGCAATAAGCAAAATGTAACAGATGTACAGATAATCCCCCCCCCCCAAAAAAAAAACCCCTGCTTCATAATCAAAACAAGACATCCATTCAAAGTAACGTAGTGAGTATTGTATGGCACAGGATAACTCAACATATGTCACAAATGATCACATGATCAAAACTTGGTCAAATGTTCTCATTGAAAAGTAATATTTGCCCTCCTTCACCCAAACTATTACACTTTTGGGGGTCAACTCGCACTTTCCCACACACACAAGGGGTTGGAATAATATTGTTTTGTAGCTCATAGGCAAGCATAAACTTCAAGTTAAAGCACAGTGTTCAGTATCTTAAACAGGTTAGAAACCGGCTGACATCCTAGATGCTAGTTTCTGCTCACTGCGTGCGAAGGGTTAAGCAACTTTATTGGAAGATTCAAACTTGATGGATCCGCCCATTATTTCAGACCCAGGTATCCTGCACTTAACCAGTTAGGTGATCATGTACATAGTCTGTTGAGTTGTTGGCAAGGTCCATGTGATGTTCATTCTCTGTGCTAGTCATATCAACAATCATATTGACTGATTTGCATCCATGGAGACACTTTCACTTCAGTGAAGGAAGAAACTTGGCGTAGTTCGTCCAGAGAGCGCTCGGGCAATTTATGACCTGTAAAACAAGAAGATAATTTCAGACAGAAACTATGTATTTGTCATCTTTGAAATATTTAAAGACTTTATGGTCTTCTAGGACCAGCATTGAAAATAAAAACATTCCCAGGGCAAGTAATTTTTGGCCATATTTTTCAGAAATTTGTTGAGTTTGAATGCAAATAAACTTCAATTTATGTTTCTTGATATTTGCACTTATGTGCTAAATTGAACCACAAACAGTTTTAAATTACATGAGATGCACAGGTTTTTCCCCCCAAAACATGTTGCTACTTTAGATTAAAAACAATGAAACCATTTGAGCTTAGTGAGGTGTGTATAAATCTACAAATGCAGAATGTGTCTCATACACCAAAAAAAAAATAATAATAATAATACAACTTATGTTTAGATGCATGTACTTGAACTATATACAAGAAATAAAACAAATTGTTCACTGTTGATTGAGGCGTTTGTATTTTGGGGTGGGTGGCTATAACATCCCTGTTCAAAATTGTTGTCCAAAAAATTAATGCCGGAAGCAAAACTGTGCAATCTGACCAGTGTAACAATTACATTTCAACCAATAATTGCCAGAGAGGAAGTTTTTTGGCTAAAGCTCTCTTTACCCAATTTTCCTTCACCCAATTTCCTCAGAGCAAATTTGTCAATGTTGTCAGGAAAAATTAGCTGAATATAATTTGGTACATTTCTGGAAATTGTAAGGATCTTCTGTGATTGATTATTATTTTTCTTCGTTTGTCAAATATCGTCAGAGGGTTTGAGGGAAACACTTGAATATATCTGAAAATGTGATGATCTTTTCTTATCTTGGAGGAGTAGAGGTTTGATGAATATTTATCATGCACACTTGCATGCACATTTATTGCAACACAATGTTCCGAATCATTGAACTCACTGTCTCAAGACACACGTTCAACAGACAAACTAACAAACAAACATGCACCAAACACACACCTTGATTGTTGCCTTGTCCATGGCTGCTTCCATTGTAAGGGGAGCTGGTTTGGGTGGTTCCACTATCACTGGTTTATTTCTCCTGTTGAATTAAACAAACAGATAAATATAATCCATAATGAGAAATGTGATCATACTGTACAACTATACAGTGTGTATTTAAGAAATGTTATACATTTTTGTAAAAAAAGTTCAAAATTACAGTTGATATATGCTAAATAGTCTCTTCTATCAAATGCCATTAACAAAACAATGTTTGTTTTGTGCTTGGGCGAACACTGACCGTCTATGTCCAAAGTGTGAAAACATGACTTGTGCCAAATTAAAAGAAGAGAGACAATTAAACCAGTAGTTTGATTAAGTACACCCACTCAAACAAACTGTTCTTTGCCATAAATGTATTATTATGTTATGATCAGTAAGTCATTTAGTCTGCCAGTCAGTCTGTCATTTAGTCTGTCAGTCAATCTTTTAGTAACAAACAAACAATCAACCAATCGATTGAATTTTTGTTTTGTTGGGCAGGTGTAATTTGCTGGTGATAGAAGAGACTATAGGGCTATCTATCAACATAAACAATCTTCAAAATATTTTGAAATGTAATTTTGAAAAAGAAAATCAATAGTGTTACTTTGTTTTGATAAAAACTGTATACAGCTAAATTATATATCAAATTAAATATAACCCATTTCATATCTAGTAATGAAGAAACAGCAAGTATAATTCATTATCATCTATTCATATATTCTTTTCTTTCTTTATATCATTGTTTTTTTTACCTTCTATGTGAACTTGATGAGCTTGCTGAACTCTGCCTACTTGATGAACGACTGCTGTAGTAAATGTATCTCTTCTCCTCCTCCTCCTCCTCCTCCTCCTCATCTTCCTCCTTATCTTTGTCCTCCTCCACTCTATCTCCTTCATCCCCATCACTTGAGATGTGTCTTCCAGGATTGCTACCAGTGTCATCTCCATCATTAGTCTCCGAGACGGCTGTGGTGATTATCTCTGGAGGTGGGAGAGGCATTCTTTCATCATCGTCCGGCACTCGTACAAGGGCAGTGCAATCGCTCCTTTGTTTGAAGAGCTGGTAAAGCAAACAAAAACACCAACTTACTCAGAATCTGCTGTCAACATTATTTTCAAAACCTGTGAGTTTTAAAGGCATCCTGTATAACAATGTTTTTGCCAGTTTAACAAATCTGGAGCCTTACATGAGTTCCCGCATGCACTAAGTGTCTTTTTGGATAGCAGTCATAAATAATGAAGCCCTGAAAAAATTGCAGTGTAAAAACAATCATTAAGTGCTTGTAAAAAAAGTGAATTCATTGAGAGACTATTTTCGCCATGCTTTTTCTCCATAAGACTGGTGCAGTGTTGGGGCAGAAGTTTCCTATCGCCCGATATAAAAATTAACTGTGCCATTGTTATCTGCACATTATTCGTACTATGACAGGCATAACTGTCCAAAGCTTTTGTGTTTCTAGGGTGTTTATTTGTCCATTTCAAACACTGTCAGATTATTGTCAGATAGCAAAGTTCGACAATTTTTTAAACGGGTCTTCCACAGTGTTATATAGTGTCTTTAACTTGTTGTTTATTATCATAATTAACACTATTTGTTTCAGCATCTGAGTAACGTTTCTAAAATAAATAATTAAATTTGCTCCATTCACTGTAATCGGTTACTGCCAATCAAGTATACTTCCCATAACACTGTGACATTCACTGTCAGTGTATTTTAAAGGTGAGTGTAAAATTGTTCAATCTACTAAAATCTGATTAACAAGGATCACAACTTGCACTTCGAAAATGTACTAATTGATGTATACTAGTGCTGCAACACAAAGATTCACAAAGTGCACCTATAATTTATGTGTGGTTGCAGTTGGAATTTGTCTTCTGAGATATTGACAACAGAGCAATTATCACCAGATCAAATTTGGGGGTCACCAAACCTAGAACTAGCATCTGTAATAACACAACTCACGCATACTGCCCACTTTCATATGATCCATTGTTTAGAATTTAAAAGATATGGAATGGAAGATATGGATCCCACAATTTCAATACCTTTTTTTATGTACCTTTCTTTAGCTGGATCAAAAC
This sequence comes from Eucidaris tribuloides, assembly GCA_001188425.1. Classification (NCBI taxonomy): domain Eukaryota; kingdom Metazoa; phylum Echinodermata; class Echinoidea; order Cidaroida; family Cidaridae; genus Eucidaris; species Eucidaris tribuloides. Next base: position 12,257 of record JZLH01S0086229.1, on the reverse strand, counting down.
TACACAAATCAACATCACAATCTGCACACAAAGATAGAATCATGCATCTATAAACAAACAGGGTACAACTACTTCATGCTTTCAGGAACAATAAACTACTGAGTATTACCGCTAATAAGAAAATAACTTACCACATCACCCAATGTTGGACCATCAAGTAGTGCTGAGAGCTCTTGCTTCTTGTCAAATATTCTGTATAAATTACAAGAGAAATATTTCAGTGAAAATATAATCACATAGATTTGAGTATATGTGTGGGTGTATAAGCGCCTCCCAACAAGGAAATAAATCAACACTCTACGTACTGAGGACGACACATACAAATCAAGGATGGCCTCGATTTGCTGGGTAGTACAAATGATAGGAAATCATATTCTCATAGGAGTATGATGGAAACTCTGAAAAAAAAAATATGATATGTGCTGAATAAGTCCACAGTTGTGTGGTTAGCTGTCAAACACTCATTGTGTGTCCATAGTATATGCACACAATGTGCACAAGGTGTATAATCGTGATTTATAGTCCACATTTGTATAGTACTGTACAGAGTCTACAGAGCATACAATTATGTGTGTGTGTGTGTGTGTGTGTGTGTGTGTGTGTGTTTTATACTCATTTTCCCCTTCCCCTCCACCACCCCTTAGTTTAATGCCAAGAAGAATAAATTTTCTTACCTCTTCGTAGCAGCACCATGTGTTAAAGACGTCTCATACATCTTTCGTATCCTGCGACTTTCAGAGTTGCGGATACGTGCCCTCGTCCGAAACTCCTCCCGCATGAATTCCAGTTCTGGGTCCTCCTTGGGAGGTTCAAGGTCAAGGGTGAAAGCTGCCAATTGTGGGAATTCCACCTGTTAAATGAGATAGACAAGGATCCAAGTTTCATGCCAGGTAATGGAGGAACCAATTAATACACAGGCCCATGGCCAAAGCAAAATGGAAAAGCGCCCTCTACAAGACTCAAATGACAAGACGATAGCCAAAATGTGTCTCGACCAGATTCACATACATTATAGAAACTTGCTTAAACTAGAGCAATTCGGCTGCGCGCAGCCGATGGGGGTATGCCTCCGCACCCCCGTCCAATTCCAAACTTTAAATGTACGGGGCATCGTAACCTTTGACCGTTCAACTCTGAAATCTCATCTATGCCCCATAATACATACTTTACCCAAATTACATCAAAATTCGATAAGCCGTTCTCAAGTTATCGTGGTAAAGATATCAAGTATGGGTCCTCGTGACCTTTGACCTTTGACCCTTAAACCCCAAACTATGATCAGTTCATTGGCACATTATAACACTAACTTCACCCAAGTTACATCAATATCCGATGAGCCGTTCTCATGTTATTGTGGTAAACTTTAAGACACTAATTATGGAGCCTTGTGACCTTTGACCTTTGACCTTTCAACTCCAAAATCTATTCAGTTCATTGGTGCCATATAATACATACTTCACCCAAGTTACATTCAAATCCAACATGCCTTTCTTAAGTTATCGTGGTAACGAGCCGAAATGAGACATGTTTTAGGCCCTGTGACCTTTGACCTTTGAACCCCAACATCTAATCAGTTCATTGTTGCATCATAATACATACTTCACACAAGTTACATCAAAATCCAACTTTCCATTCAAAAGTTATAGGGGTAACGAGCCCACGTCAGACATATTTTAGGCCGGGTGACCTTTGACCTCAACCAAAACTATCAGTTACATTGTTGCTTCATAATACATTCTTCTCACACAAGTTACAATCAAAATCCGACCATGCCGTTCACTAAGTTATCACAGTAACGAGCCGCAAATCAGACATAGATTTTAGCCCGGTGACCCTTGACCTTTGACTCCAAATCTTATCAGTTCATTTTTCTCATAATACATACTTCAACCCAATTACATCAAATCAACTTCCATCAAAAGTTATCGCGGTAAACGAGCCCACGTCAGACATATTAGGCCTGGGTACCTTTCGAACCTCTCAAAATCTAATCAGTTCCATTGTTGCTCAATTTACATACTTCACGCCAAGTTTAAATCAAAATCCGACCGGCCGTCCAACAAGATTATCTGCTTAACAGCCCAAAATCAGACATAATTTAAGGCCCAGTGACCTTGAACCTTTTGACGCTTTCAGCTCAAAACTAATCAGTTCATCTGTTGCCCCATACTACATACTATCCCAGTTACAGAAAAATCCGATCATCGGTTTTTAAGTTATCGCGGAACGATAATCGTAACGGACGACGGAACGACCGGACGGACGACAGCCCCGAAAAACAAAATGCCCTCCGGCAACTTCGTTTGCGGAGCATAAAAACAAAAACATAGAATGCTCAAAAAGGTTGTAGACCACTGCAAGTGACCTTTGACCTTTTGATGGCCTTCAGCTCCATATGAGACATGTACCACCAAGTTTGGTCACAATTGGACAACTGGGGGCAAAGTTATGACCTTTGACCTTGCAGTGACCTTCACATACTTCTAAATTTGAATGTTTGTAAGATCAATCTTCCATCCAAGTTTGATTGAAATTGGAACATTTAGCACAGAGTTATTCAAGTTTTTGTAAGCGTAACGGAGACGGCAATGATCCCTCAGTCTCCTTCCACCTTCGTGGGTTGAAAATAGAATGAGGCCCAAAAGAAGCGTATGAGTGCCAAACACACTAACGACATTTTCAACAAAAACACCAACACATTTACCACCTACTTACCTAACAACAATACAAAATTTGAAACCAAGTTCCACTAGCAAGTATAAAAAAATATCTTGACTTTTAATTTTATATCTCCATAGATGTGTTAACAAACTTGTGCAATAAAAGACATTTTTTCTCAAAAATTACTTAAGTGGATTTAGTGTGCTTTGCAATCAAACTAAATTAACTATTTCCCACAATTCAGTGTTAACATTTAATAGGGTTATATTCGTTTTCCTCCTAGATGTCTGCACACAGGGTTCCCAGCATTTCACGAAAACAAAATTCCCTGATTTTTTTGCCATATTAAGTGTTTTGTGTGACTGTATGTTGCATAATATCTTACTCCTGGCTATACTGCACCAAAGTGAAAAGGTAATAATTATATAATGTTGGATGGCTTTGAGGTGGACACAAGAAAATATTGTAGGACTTGTGACAAATATCGGATGAGTCACAGACGAGCCCGATATTTTCATAAGGAGTACAACATTTTCTGTGTCCACTGAACATAAGCCATCCAATATTTTCATTATTATCTATATCCAGTAGAGAATTTCCAAAATTGAAATTTAACAGAATCCTCAACAAATCACCAGTCTTTTAACAGGGCAACCGTTCTTCGTGAGAATTGATGTTATTCTTGCTATACACCTGAAATTACATAATTTAGTATATTTTGCAGTGCAAGCACATTATATACAAAAAATAATGATGTAGTGTGGTTCTTGTAAAAAAAAATTAAATAAAAATTCTATAATATATTATGCGTGAAATACTTGATCAGCTCGTATAGGTAAACAAAAAAGTACCCGGATGTATCCAATATTTTTCCTCAGCGTACAATATTTTCCGATACACCCCCTCGTCTAGCCACAGCGCGTATACGTGCATTCCTTTGCACACGGGATGCGCGATAATATCGCCGCGCTTGAAACCCCCTATTTAGATAATAATACAGAATATTGCATGATTTGAATTTAAGTGAATTGCTAAACTTATTCCTGTCACTTGCCAGATCCATCTTCCTTTACAAATGTCAGGATCAACACATTTCACTTAGTTTTGTCTCACCTCGCATCCATGGTGTGGACATGAGGTGAGGAAGTTTGACCAGTGGACAAATAAAAATACCAAATATCCTTTTTTCTCCCATATCTTTCTAAGAATTCTACACAACTTTGGTACAACTTTATTTTGTTATGACCTTCACAATTTCATGCATTATTTTCAGACAATTTAGACAAGTTTTCTGGGCCTCACCCTTGGACATTTCTGTTCCATTTCAAGCACCTTCGGATGGACAGGCTTCCGCATGAGCTGGGGTTGTGACACTTTCTGAAATAGTTCATAAAAGAAGAAGAAGAAATTACATGATAAACACATCAATCCACATATTATCTTCATGCAGTACTGGTAACTTCTGCTATTTTAACCCTTAAAGAATGGCAAGCTTGTACAGAAGCCAAGTAAATCACACACACAGAAATGACATAATTCAACATAAGCCTAGAAAATGGGATAAGCTTCTCTCTCAAACTAAAATTATTGCTTACAAATGCCTTTGTCTCATAAAGTACCCATTTCTGACCTGCATAAATAAAGAAAATCATCCTTAGTGAGAATACATTCAGTAGGTGAACTACCTAAAAAATGTTTACATATCAATACTTCAACTAGAAGCTGAAGACACACCAACAGCAATAAAATATATCTGACTCATCATGGTAATTGAGGGAGTTACATGAAAATGTTTTACATGTATAAGTCATATTTTCATTAATATTTGCTGTAAATACAATGTTTTGCCAGGTACATGTAGCTTTCGCAGGACAGGGGATGGGGATTGCAGTCAGTGGCACCGCTCATCTTCTGATGATAATAATAATAATCAGGTAGTAGCTGGAATGTATAGTGTGCGGGTATAAGGCCTTTACTAAATTGTAGTTTTTTTCTTTATGTTTCTTTTCATGCAAAGAGTCATCTAACCTTTTTTAATTTTGACACCGCCATCCATGCTTGAACGTTGGAGCCCCCGACAGAGCTGGGTCTGGACAGTTCGTTAACCTCCTGGATTTGAGCGAGAGCCTCGAGGCCCGGCGGAAGCTGGTCCAGGGGATGAAGGGATCCAAGAGTCGAGGATTTATGATCCAGTATAGATCCTATGGGATTAAAATAGAGATGAATAAGACTAAAACATGTGCTTTTTGTGAAAATAACAGATTTATGTATTGATCCATCAAATGCTAACAAATTACCTAATCATATGGAAACTTTTCTTTTGCTCTACTGATAATTAGATTTCTATTGAAAGTGCTGGATAAAATACATACTAAATGACATTCTCTACCATTTCTCTGTTGGGAGTAAGTGTGTTCTCCTGCTCCCATCAAAATGGACATCAATGTGCAGTTACAGGAAGAATGCAGAATGCATACAGTTAACCCAAGGATGACTGTTTGATTTTGTAATGACACAGATTTCCCATGGTGTATTTGGTCATCTTAATTTTCATCATCATAATTATCATTATCAGCAACAGCTGCAAATAATCATCATCACCACTTACATTACCATTATCATCATTATTATCACTATCATCTTCAGCAAATATTATAACCATCACCATCATCATTATCATCACCATCATCATCATCATCATCTTTATCATCAAAGTCACTGCCACCAGAATGATCAACCATCTCCCTTAAGAATGTCATCACATTTCAGTACAAGTATACGAACAAACATTGTTTCTCCCTGAAGTAATGTCATTTTCAACCACCACCACCACCACCACCACCACCATCATCACCACCACCACCACCATCATCAAGATCATCATCATCATCATCATCATCATCACCATCATCATTATCAACAACATCATCATCATCATCATCATTATCAACAACAACATCATCATTATCATCATCATCATAATCAACACCACCAGCACCACCACTATAGTCATGATGATGATGATGATGATGATCATCATCATCATTATCATCATCATCATCATCATCACCACCACCACCACCACCACCACCACCATGATGATGATTATCATCATCACAATCACTGCCACCAGCATGAGAATGTTGTCACAATTCAGTATTTACATCACCACTAAAATTGTTCCTCCCAATATGTAATATCTTCATCATCATCATCATCGTCGTCATCACCACCACCACCACCACCACCACCACCACCACCATCACCACCAACCTTACTTATCTTTGACCACCAAAGACTTACCACTCCCTTCACTGTCTAAGTCACCACTAAGGAGCTCCCCACCCCTTTTGGGTCTGGTCCTGACACTTGTACCCACATCAGCGATAGTTTCCTCCTCCCCAAACATCATGTGGTAGTTTTCCGGTTTGACGATGTCCTCCCAGAATGCCCGTACCTCTTCGTCCGTCCACAGCTTCCCCTCTCTCATCAGCTTGTCTTGCAAGACCACGATCTACAATAACACAAATTTCACAGCAAATACCCCAACCTTAGAATGATCAACAAGTATTTCTGTTCATATTTTAGAAGAGGTTTCTTGTGAAATATACTTGCACTGATCTGCAATTGTATCGATCTAATCCATACTCCATTTTTGTTTTTAATTAACACTTTGGGTGCTGGGCTAAAAATCCAGGTATGTTAACCAGGGACTGGATTGTTTCGGACTAATGTGTATAACCTTTCCAAACTGTACGATTTTCTGTTAAATCGCAAATGCTATCAAGAAAATACATTTTAACTCATTTATTTGGTTCATTGTGTATTCATTTTATGATAAATGTCATTGGTAGGAACTTCAGTGACATTTGTCATTCAAATTAAAAGATATGGATCCGATTGTCTTCTCGGCGAACAGGTTCGCCGATAGTACCTGAGTGAAGTCAACCCTGGGCGAACAGGTTCGCCTATAACACTCAAAGTGTTAATTAGTTTAGTAATAGATTCATCAAGCAATATAACAATGTAACATGGCATTATTTTTACTGCATATAGGGTATATTTTTTATAAGCACCTGCTTTTGTCTATGACAGAATTGTAATTGTATTCGGGTAATTTTGTGCAATGCCTTGTCATGGATTACAACAAGGTTTGGAAATCATAATGATGCATCCTCAGTTCTATCTTCAAAAGGATAAACAGAAAGGCATTATAAGCCACTGACACCTGACCCCCAGGCCACGTTATTGTTCTTTACTGGGAAGTTGTATGCCTGTCCTCCTCACCCCAACCCCCCCCCCCTAAAAAAAAAAAAAAAAAACGAAGCCCCGAGGGGCATGACGCTCACCTGAGGTCCGGCAAACTCTCTATGGTACCTATAGAAAAAAAAGGGGGGCCTGGTGTACCATTCCAGGAACCCTCTATCCCCTCCCCCTGAAGATCATTCCCACCAAGTTTGGTCTAAATTCATTGATGTGAATGTGAATTATTCCCAAAGGGCCCTACCCCCAAACTTTTGCCCCCCTTAGGGGCCAAACGGGGCACCCTGGGCATTATCATGAGAAACATTAATTAGCTACAATACTTCTAGTCTTGATGGCTATAACCCGATGTGCAGTACATGGAAATTTTGAATTAACTCAAAAGTGGCTGCTGGATGATTCCCCATATCCTTACCTTGTGGTATTTTGTCTTTTTCAACCCTCGTAAGAATGAATTATCGGTGGAAATCTCCTGCCTGTGCATGTGCATCTTGGCATGCTGTGCTGCTTCTTTCTGTACAAACCAACATGAGGAAAAGAATTGTAGTCTTCAATTTTTCACAACCATAAAAACAAAGCGTGTCAGAATAAATAAAACACACAAAATTATTATTACAAATTGTACTCAAATATTTGATGATACCATGGACATTCCAAATATACAGCCGAATAGTTTATTGGGTATTTGCTTCATTTGACCTCATTTTGATATATTCCATGATATGTGAGATTTCTCATAGAAACTTTTGTTTTGCACACAGGGTATATAATGGGCTGCAACAAATCCTCAGATTTGGGTGACACTTTCCTCAACAAATTTCTAATTTGACAATGTTTTTGGTACCACAAGGGTCAACAAACAAGCAAAGTTGCTGTTGTTGCTCTTGTCCTATTTGCTACTCCTCCCCCTCCTTCTCCATCATCATCACATCTTCATTATCATCATCATCATCATCATCATCATCATCATCATCATCATCATCATCATCATCATCATCATCATCAATTTGGCAAATGAAAGATAAATCAGTATAAGAAATTTAAGACAGCAACATATGAAAAACACAAGGTCTAGAGGATTATAATACAAGATATGGAATAACCATGCTTCAGGCATTGATCAATTCCTACACCCACCTTCCTGTTCTCCTTCTTCTGGAGCTTCTGTCTGTGTAGTTCACTTCTTCTTTGGATATCTTTTCGCTGACTCTCCACCTTGTCGGTCAGTGCATCCATATATTCCAGGTAGTAGTGGGCTCTCAGTTTCTCGAGATCATCCAACACCCGCATATGTTTCTAACAAAGATAGGTGGAAAACAAAAGAATATTAATATCAATTCACAAGAAGCAAGAAAATAACCTACCCATTGTCAGTTCTCATGTGTCCTTGTCAATATCATTTGAAATTACAGGAAGAAAACTTACTGGAAATCTGGACATGATTGGCTTTCTATGTGATTTTCCTGAATAGCTGCTTAATTGCATTAAAACACCAACTGACAAAATGTGTCTAACTGAACAACATATTTTGAGCCAGTTTCGATCAATCAATGAATTCAATGAAACAGCTACACCTACAGTAAATATCACATCTACATGTACCCTAGAAATATCCAGTATGTTTGGCACAATACTTACTTTAACCCCAATAGAATGGGGGCCGGTTGGGGGGAGGGGGGATAATGGTATGCTGGGTTCAAATGGGGACCATCTCTGGAATATGTGTTCCATCTACAACTGCATTCCTAAAAGGTGCCAGACCAAAAAGGTATTTCACCAGGTGTTTGAGTTTTTTTTTCTGATTGTAACAAATCATCGCTACATCAGTTCACACAGCTTTGTATACACAGCTTATCTCTTTACAGTTGATTAAAATACAATCCCACTCAGGTACATATATGCATGAAAAATCAAATGACTCCATCTTTCGTTTACTGTACATTCTTGTGAAAGGTTGAGGATGACAATGTCGTGTACATGCACTGTAACTGTAAGTTGATTTTATATCAAAGGAATTCAATATAGTGCTGAAATACCACAATGACATCTGAACTATCCAAATGAGACTATTTCATGTACAAAATGGAACTGATGTGATCTGGACACCTCTTTCATACAAATAACAAATCAAGTTACACCCGTTGCAATTAAAGGAAAAAAAAGTGAAAGCAAGTCATTAAGTTTTATTCATGATTGGTGGGAAATGTATATGTAGGTTGTGTTTGATTTTGAGAGGCGAGTTCAATATGCAGTTATTATTGCAAGAGGCACCAG
>JZLH01S0086220.1:0-10760 GCA_001188425.1 Eucidaris tribuloides | reverse complement strand
TAATTAATTTAAAAAAACCTAAAGACATTCAGAATCTGTTATTGCTGGGATATGACTTTGGGGCATAAAGCTTTCAAATAATAAAAAAAAACAACCCAAAACTAAACTTGGGCTTTAATGTCTTTTATTCTTCCTTTTTCTTACTTTTGTCTACCTTTCATTCATTCTCTTTCTTTTTTTGTTTTATTCATTTCTATTTGCAATCTTTCATTTTTTTTCTTTCATTCTTGACTTTTCCCTTTCTTCTTTTATTTGTCTTTTTTGTTCATTCTTTACTCTTTTATAATCTGAATTCATTTTCTTTTCATTCTATACGTCTTTTCCATGTCTTGTTACCTTTCTCTCTTTCTTCATTTTATCCCTTCTTTTTCTCTTTTCTTGTTTTTTTTTCTTTCTCTTTCTTTCTCTTCTTCATTTGATTTTTTCTTTCCTTCCTTCTTTCTATCTTTCTTCTTTCTCTTCTTTCATTCGTGATGTCTTTTTTCTTTTCTTTTTCTTTTCTGTTTAAAAATTTCTTTTCCTGCTATCTTGATGTCGATCTTCTTTTTCTGTTTTTCTTTTGTTTTCAGTCTTCTTTCTTATATTTCCCATTATTTTTTCTTTCTTTCATTTGACTCTCTATTCTTTCAATCTCTCCGTTTTTCTTTCTTTCCCTCTTTCTTTGTTACTTTTTCTTCCATTACTTTTTCTATGTTTGAATGTTCATTCCATACTTCTTCTTTTGTTTTCTAAGAGGAACGACCAGAATATATTGTGTCAGAGACCCCACCATTTCCGGTCCTTATGTGTAGAAGATCTGTGTAAAAACTATATGTTTGAACGCACTCTGCATGTTTGAACGCCCTATATACATGCCGCAAAATTGCAGTTTATACATGTAGTTGTACCACAATAAAGATTTTTATCTAAAATCATATTAGTGCTGGGGCTCGGGCTGGTCTCGGCCAAAATCCGAGACCAGAAGTTCGAGACCAAGACCAAGACAAGACCAGAGGGTTCGAGACCGAGACCGAGACCAAGAAAGAGCATGCTGGTCTCGAGACTGGTCTCGAGACCAAGACCAGTCTCGAGACCTCCAACACTGCTACTAAGCACCCATCTGCACGATAGCGGATCCATAGTACATGAACTTCATAAATTAAAGAGTCATGAGCACAGAATAAGTCACGTCGCGCAAAATTCTGTTGCAGAACTAGAAAAGGGGCGAAAAATTGACAATGTTGTATGTTTAATAGTATTTTTATGCCATGTTTTATGGTTTTATATAGTGTTTTCCAATGCTTTTTAAAAATATATTTGCATTGCATATTGTGATTTTCTGAACTTGTCAAAAGTTATTCGGGGGGGGGGGAATCGACATGTTCGCCCCCAATCTTTTCAATGGTGGAACAATGCCACCCCCTGCCCTCCCCATCGACGCCTCTGCTCAGGAAAGACACTTTTTGTCGCTTGAAGAGTATACATCAAAATAGGGCCATGTTATCAAGAAAAGAGATGAAGAGGGCCCAATTTTGCCGCCCCTGAGGGCACTATATGAGATGCCTAATGCCCCTTGTAGGCACATAATGTGCCACTTTGTCATGTTTGTTGAACAATGTACCCACATATTCTCTTTACTCTACAATGTGCCCCATCAGGGGCAAAATACATAGAATAAATCATGAATACATGAAATAAAATCACTGTCAACCAAAGAAAAATACGTATATTAAAAACAAGTTTCACCTCACTCAGTCTGGGTACAAACCAAAAGAGGGCACATTCCATTAAGAAAAGCCTGGAAATGTAATGGGGTTAGTGGGGAAAACAGTACAGAGAGGACCTAAATTTTGCTACCAATGCATGAGGGCACTAAGATTAGAGGCCACTAGATGCCGCTTTTAGGCACAAAATGTGCCCCTTCGTTGAACAAGTTACCCAATTATGTCTTCTCTGTACTCTACGACGTGCCCCGTTAGGGGCAAAAAAATAATAATAATTGAGAAAAAAACATATAGCATAATATATAATAGATAATAAATAAAGTGAAATCATCTTAGAGGACGAAAATGCGTCGTTTAAAAACAAGGTGTCCCTTCGGGCACATGTCACTTAGAAAAAGGGGCATTTTTTGCCTATCGGAATTTTTTTTTTGGGCCCCCCCCCCGGTTCCGCCGCCCCTGGTAGTTATAATCAATGATTTTGAAAATGTGTAGTTCCTCCGACTTTTGAAATATGTTTATTTAAAACGTTGGTTTCAGCGTGTAGTATTATACTGGCAGACAGAGACCAGCAATCTCAACTGTCCAAATTAAAGAACACTGTCGTAAATTTGGAGGCATGGGATTGGGAGATATATCCCACCACTTTTCGGGAGGGGGGGGGTGATCTGTACAAATATACCCCCACTTTTCAATAAAAAGGCATTTCTGTGTTTATTCAATTATTAATAACATTTACAAAATCTTAAAATGCTAAAGATATTGTTATATATCCCGATGTTTCTGGAAATTCTGGTTTTATACATGATATTACAATATCTCTCATTCATGTTCATTAACGTATTTTCCATCGGTCAATGGGTATCATATCCCTATATCTCTATTTAGTGCACAGATAACGCAAAATGTAGACCTAATGAAACACCGTATACTATCAACAAAATGTTGAAAACAGACTCAGATATTTTCACGTAGGAACATAAGGAGCCCACCCGAGACTGTACAGCATTTATTAAGATGACGGTCTAATACCATCTTTTAAAATGGTCAGGATTTTTTGCTCAGAATTTTAAAAACTATTTAAAGAAATTTTTAGGATTATTCAAAATCATATGTTGTGGGGGGGGGGAGGGATAGTATTCCCAGTATTCCAGGAATTTGGGTGTCCGCTACCATTTTTTACTTCTCATAAAACCCCTAAAAATATTTCCTTTCTTCAATCTTTTCCTTTTTAACAATTGCGCTTTTGAATCTTTTGCATCGAAATGATCCCTTAGTGTTCCTTTTTATTTCCATAATCGTTTTCTTTTCAGATAATAACAATTGTCATTTTTCCACCTCTGATAAGCCTCACATGACTGTGACAATGGCTGTTTCACATTTTAGAGGCACCCGTTCTAATTTGACTGCCGCTACCGCCTTTTGTTAAGTGATACTGGTTCTTAAAATGCCCCCTTTTCCACTTTAATTTGTGCCCAGCTGAATATGAAACGACTTTGATCAATTTACTTTAATTTCTAAGGCTCACTCGCTACGCTCTTTCATATTTGATATATTATGCTTAAAGGTCTTTTCAGTATCTGAATCTTAGAAATTTTAGAAACATTTTCTCTTTTTTAAAGATGTTATTGGACACCAGCCAGTCTCACAGGTCCTAACATTTTGTTCGCATATTGATATAGGCAATGAAAACTCAACTGCCAAATTAATGCTATGGTATTTACTGTTTTCATATTGCAGCAAAAGATCAAGAAACACATTCCGTGAAAGGCATAAAATGTTATCACAATAAAAGCTATTATGCCAATGTTTAGAAATAGTGGTATATTTTGCACGTTGCAGGTGTCCCCTTTTCAAGAAATATCCCTTGATTTAGGGGTGTTCCCAACATTTTGGAAATTTCATCGATCATCCCCCCACTCCTCGGACCGGATTTACGCCCATGGTGTATGGAAAATTCAACTAACTGAATCCCGTTTGAATTGAATTTCGTACTGTGAATTGAATGAATTAAACCTAGAATACCATAAAACAGACATACGTTGTCGACTTTCGAAGTCAGGCGGTTCTATTCGATGCAGGCCCGATTTCTTATGACATGGTTTCAGATTTGAAATAGGTTTTACTGACAAAGTGTGAAAAAAAATCATTTCAGAGTGAAAATAACCATTTTTATTTTTTAAGATGTCATTTCTAGGGTAAAATTGTCTGTAGTTCATGATTTTTTAATCGAAAACCCTATATCACACACCATTTTGCCACAAAATATGGATTTACGGCCGATTTTGCCTGAAAATCGCACTTTTCGGATGACAAAAAAATTCACCTACCAACTTTGTATACTTGCACAGTCTACAATATACATAGATGTGGCCCTTTATACTGTTTATTAGTTAAAGGTACTAACTTATGGATTCAAGTATTTGTTTTATAATTTATTTCATAATTTGCGCACCAGAATCATTCAAATTTGACATGTCTCGTGACAAACGACATTCAAAATTTAGCAGTTTTGGACAAAAAAAATTTCTTTGCACAATCACATCTCGGGATAGGAAGGGTCTAGTAATGAATAACCTGTCAGTTTATGCAGAATTTAATAAGCTTTAAATTGATACCTAACTAGGTTTATTTTAAGTATAAGAATAATTCAAAAATACAAAAATATTTCCCCTACCCCTTTATTTTTCCATTGCGTGAAAAAAAATACCGTTGTCCAATAAAATTGGTAGTGCAAGAAAACGAAAAGAGCTATAGGCTTAAAATTTAATTGATTATGCCCAGATAAATTCCCTACATAGTTATGCAATAAATTTTCTTTCACCCTGTCTAAAATTTTATATATATTTTTTTTTCATTTTGCGACAAATTACCTCAAATTGCGCGTTTCGAGAACCCGTGAAAAAAAAACGAAAAGGGTGACACTGCTGAAAAGTTAATCGATTATTCCCAAGATATATTCCTACGAGGAAATGACATCAAACTTTTGTAAAGTTGCATAATTTTTTAGATTTTTTTTTTCAAAGTTAGTGACATAGGCACTAATGTGTTAGGTATCAATGTAGTCCCACATATAGTGATTCATGTAGGGTACACAATCACAACATGTGCAACTTCCATAAATTAATAATTTTCAAGGGAAATTATGGTTATAGGGTTAGGGTTAAGGTTCTGGATAGGGCACACTAATCCTACATTAAACCCTAACCCTAGAAATTTGCTGTTGGGCTTGGATACCTTAAAACAGTGCCCATTTTTAAGCAAAATTGCAAACGTTTAGTGCCTTAGCTATTGCGCAGTGATGTGACATACTGCGTATACACCAATCAAATGTCAGATTTGCAAGAGAACAAGATATGTAGTTTCGGAGACCCTGAATAAGTGTGGACAAGAAGTTCAGTGACCTCAAACTACCTCATACAGATGTGCTGTGCATGTGCCTAATTTTGATACTGACATGTATTGCTGACGAGTCATACTGCATCCTCCAGAATGCAGATTTTGCATTTCTGACTTCAGAAATGAATTCTACACAAAATTTCAGTCTGGAAAACATATTCAATATCATATTTTAGGCAACTTTATTTTTTTCTATTTTTGGCAGTAAAACCTATGTCAAATCTGAAACCATGTCTTATCGTTAGGAGAGACTCGAGTCTGGGGTGAACTGGAACGCGGGAGAAGTGCGTGTGACAAGGTTTGTCAGCTTCAAGTCAGTAGGCCCCTAGTGTCAGAAATTAAACACGAAAATTTAATTTGAAACGGTTAAATTTTAAATCGTTTATAATTTTTTTTTTTAAAAGAGAAATTCTGTGTTATATTGTAAAGCCTTGTGTGTCCAAATAATTTTATTTGGAGTTTTTGTCGATATCTGCTTATAAAAAAATAGTCTTCTAATCATTAAATCATTTCAAAATTTTGTGAACAGTTTGGGACATAACATAACATATCCCAGAGTTGCCCAAGGGTATCTCATTTCTCTCCCAAACTGCAAAACTGTTCGACAGTGTACTGACGGTCCCACTTCTCACCGACTTTTAAAATCGGTATTCAAAATAATTATGAGAGTGTTACAGGATTCAATTTGGATATGTACTTGTAGTATTTTTTCATCAGAAACATGACCATGCCATCTAAAAATTGGAAAAATTATGGGAGAAAATTCATCGCTTTTCAGTTTTTCTCACTTCATCTCGACCTCTCCTTTACCTTGGCATATTTTGCAAATCTAAACAGCTGAATTGACATCAAACTAAAGGAAATTGTTTGAGAATCATATGGTTCATTAAACATAAGAAATATTATACAATAACGTGAAACATTTTTGATATTGGAACTACATACTAATTGCGTGTTATCAGAAATTAAATAGGCCTAGGCTTATATCTCTATAAAAATGCGACCAGGGACTAATTTCTCAAGATTAAATCTACCGAATTAAGAATTCAACCCGATTAAATTTTTCATTCCTGTTTTGTTCAGCATTCCCTGGAATGTCTTTTTCTTTTCTGGCTCCGCTAATTTTACAATGATGTTACATAGAGTCTATTACCGAAATACATTATAATTATATTAACTCAATAATATATTCTGATTAGTTATGTAATTTATGTCTTAAGATATAAATGTCATAATCATTGTTATACTAGCTGACGTAGTGGTTTGCAGAAGAAAATAATTCAAATCAAAAGACCTAACAAATTCTTAGAAATTAGATTGTACAAGCGGGGGAGCCAGAAAACAATGCAAAACGCTCCAGGCCACGTTCTGGTGATGGCTTCATACCAAAGTAGAGGAAAGGCCTATTTGCAGAGATGGATCCGAGACCGCAATTTGTCTTGGCCTGGCCCTTTGACCGGAGTCCTTAAAAGCTTCGTGAAAATGTTTTTTCTTTCTTTCCAGCGTTTCCGGATGTTCGACTCCATCCATGCTAATTTGCTCCATAGTCTCGACCGATCCCCATTTAATGTTAATACATTCTCCGGCAAAATCTCGCGGCTGTTGCGACCTGAAAACGCCACTTGTGGTTAATTTCCTACACTGTGTTCTTGAGTCGTACACTGAAATCCAGAAAATATTGCATCGAATCCAACCCCACAAAATAGAATGAATAATAATAAAGAAAGAAAAAAGAAAGAAAGAAAGAAAGAATTAATTAAATTAATTAATTAATTAATTAATTAATTAATAATTAATAATTCATAATAAATAAATTAATTAATAAATTAATTAATAATAAGATAAATAAATAAAATAAATAATAATAAATAAATAAAATAATTATTTATTTATTTTTTATTAATTAATTGGATTGATTAAGTACTAAATAAAATTCTGAGAGGGTTAAGTGATCTTCATTCTGTTAACAGTGGAACCTACAAACACTAAATGTGACGTCACCGCATTGGGCAGCATTAACTTCTAACCCATTGGCGTATGCATAAAAGAGGAATTACTTGTAAGGACTTGGTTCAAGCACGCAGCAATGTTTCAAAGGCGAAATGAAGCTCCTGGCAAAATTAAGAAATTACTTACAAACGTATGCATCAAAAACCTTTTCCTTGTTCTGACCAAAATTTGCTGGGTTTTTCAAGCTCCAACCCTACGACTGAGCGCTTTTGCTTAATTATACATTCGAGTTTTTAAACATGTCATGCTCCGTATTTAGACCACACAGAGCTGGCCAAGGAGAATAAATTCAAGAAATCCTTTTTCTGCGTACTCAAAAAACTTGTGAAATTTCCAGAACGGGTAAAGATTTAAATCAATCCTAAGAGTACGTTTGCGCTTTCAAATGTATTTATTACGTTGACGCCGAATTGTGAAGATGGAGGCTTCTTCCCATACTATTCGACTCGTGCGAATTGCCTTTGTTGTCGTTCGCACCGTCGTGAGGGGCGGTTGCGGTATTTAGCTATTGTTTGTGAGGATATTGTAGGAATTGCTCCTCGAATGCAAGAAAACGGTTTGAACACAAACAAAATGTTAGCATACGAAAAAAAAGCAATCGCCTGAAATCCATCTTGGCTTGAAGGGGGAGCTGCACTAAGGTTTTTTTATATACGGTCCATTACTTTCATGACAAAGGCGGGTTTCTGATAAGTATTAAAAGATACGCGTGAGAGGAGAAGCATTCCTGTCATGGAGTACGAAAGATAACTTCAGCTATATGGTAATACAAATATGGATTTCTTTATGTGACCGATCGATGAACGATTCACTTGATATTCTTGGAGTGTATGAGTGAGATGCAATTTGCATATTCTTGTTTTTAGGGTTATACATCAATACCTGCAAAACTCTGGGCAAACTATCAGGTTTTCAAAAAACAACCTTTGTTTCAAAATCTTTTGCAGGCCAAGCAAAATCGTGCATAGCAATCAATTCCTATTTTTAATCAATATGGACTTTCAAGCAAAAAGGCTAAAAAAGCATTCACATTTTTATGCATACGGCCCAAGTGTCACAAGCTATTCAGACAACCAAGTTCTCCATTTTAGTAGGGCCGGACGTACTGACTTCTCAGAGTACTTAAGGCACGGTTTTATAAAGTCCAAAGACCTTTTGCAGACACAAGGAATTTGTCCTGGCATTGTCCTGTTTAACATAGAGTAACGTTAGCTTTTCAGTAATAGCATTGGTTCTTCTGTAATTTGTTCATATCTGCTATAACCTATAGCTGCAGATCGAAAAGCTTCGTTATCTAACATGCTACTCTTTAAAGCAATTTGGAAATGTTACAGTGACAGAAATTAATTGATTTGGTAGGAACTATAACGTGCCCATGAGTACGGCTTCGAAATTCAAGTACACAGGCGCAAATCGCAGTGAAAATGTTAGGAATTTGTTTAAGGGGAATTCCCTTGAGAAAATGCTGGTCAACAATATATTTCCTGAAGATCTTCTGAAGATCATCGATTAAAGAATAATTGTTCTATCATTGAATGTTGGTTCCAATCTTCCCTTATTAATCTCTGATTTTTAACGAATTTTCAAAGTTGATGCTTTTAATATTATTCCATATGGGCTTGATTAGCTGTGTGCGACCGTGATGGGGAAGCCATATTTCCGATTTGTAACCATATAGCTATGATTTCTTTTTTCACTTTGCTTTGCTTTCTTGTGGGAGGGGCGTGGAGAGCAAAGAAACAAATTTTGTTTTCATTTACATTCAGCATGATTTGTAAGAGGCAGCCAGGGGTCGATTGGCATTGCGTCATTGGCGTGGGTGTCAGAGTCCCACAGTCTCCTTTTTGTATATTCGACACCCACGTAAAATGACGTAATCGTACAAGCAGAATGATGAAATTAATAGAAATTATTCTGTTGCTGCATCTCTGATAAAAAGTCCTGGTCCACCGGTAAACGAGGTGGAGGTCTTGCAATGAAAGGGCAGTGACATGACTGGGACAAACAAAAAATGCCTCTTGAACCAAAATGGTTGAAAGATATATCACTGGATACACCAGCTGGATTGTATATCCTTGATAGAAGGATTTATCTTGAATTTGTTTACGTAAACCGAATCAAGCATGAAGATAGTTTCTCTCGTGCCCCGATAAAATACCTTCCATAGAACCCTACAACAACAAGATTTGTCTGTCACAAGGCATACATATGGAATTCATTTAAAAACAAGTCAACTTTTGGCTACCACCAAATTTTCACAGTAGAATCCTTGCATAGTTTACCTGATTCTAGAGTAGTTTCACCCCAAGTTGATGACTACCCCCAATCATGTCATTTACCTTTAACTCCTCCAAGTTAAGGGAACCTCATCTATTAGACCTGCGTATTGGTGATGTTGGAACATGATAATTCGTGCACACCTGGAAAAAATACCGTCAGCACCACAGACTTAGTACAGTGTAAAGAGAGTTTCAAATTCAAATTCAAATTCAAATTGTTTTATTTTCTCAGTAAAATCATACATAAAAATAAATATGATATATACAAGGTTAAAATATTACAAATAGGTGTATAAGTCTAAGATTGCATTATAATTCTAAAGTATAATACTGAGGGGTAGCAGCCAAAAAGGAAAAAAAATCCTTATATTTAGGCCGACCCATTACAAAAAAAAAGTTTCGTCGTGCTGCTGGTAGAACTTGGGGTTAGCATGTGCTCTAAAGAGAAGGGTGTTCACAGTAAATTGTCACTTATTTGAAAACTAAGTGGCTAATTAAAAAACTGACAAAATGTGTTACAAAGATCAAATGGTTGGATTTCATGTAAAACAAGCTAATTGTTTACAAATTAGAGGCAATTTAGGCCTATCGTTAACGGTCCTTCTGATATAGAGCACATGCTAACGCCCTTTTGCCAACGGCACGACTCTTTGTACATGCACACAACGAATGACGCTCCTCTGAATTTCATTATCTCACATCAGTGTCATTTCGTGAGTTTAGTTGTGTCGCTGAACTCAATGGAGGACTTCCGAAATAGTTCCGTTGATCGCTAAAATTGTCAAAATCCGGATGTCTTGATGTCTTGATATGCAACCCACAGCCATTCATATCAAGAGTCTAGGTCAAGTGAAAACTACACCGTGCATAACAGACGAAAAACATTAAGAGACACTGTATAACCTTGGACGAATATGCAAGACTGGACCGGAAGCGCGCACAATTTGTATTGTTATTGATCAGTGCGTGGCGGCAGTCGTGTGTTCGCTTGCACACGACACCTAAACCAAGCAAACAAGGTAGCCACATTACGGAACGATAACAGCGATATTTGAACTTTATCGAAAATGGCATTTCGGGCTGTTTCTGCTTTCATTATACAGCAAAACTGGTTTAAGCTAAATAGAAGAGAAGTTAAATGAAAAAAATGATATCTAACGTTCGTTTTCTATAACTACTTATTATTTGAAACTTATGGATAACTGTCAAATATAAAACCTAAATTTACCAAAAATTATGTTTCAGAAAAGTCTGAAGATTTATGGAAACAAGAGCAATTTATTGCTTGCAATCTTCATGAAAGGGATTGAAGTAGAGGTTCTATTTCTTTACTTGGTTATACTGTAATTGATATTGTTACCGAATTTGAATT
>JZLH01S0086219.1:20635-40868 GCA_001188425.1 Eucidaris tribuloides | reverse complement strand
ACTCGGGTATCCCTTACACATACATCGTCCACATATTGATTTCTGTGTAGCATTTTGTCAGCATAATGACTTGTGAAGATTTATACATGTATAGAAAAGAGTGTTCTGTTAGTTCGGGCTCTCTTCCTGTACTAGCGTGACATTTTTTGGAATAGCAATCTGCATAGACGGGATGGTTGAAATAGTTGAAATAAATATTTTGTTGTTCTGGAAGTACTTGATCTTATCTTTTAAAAATACAGATTGGTTTTCAACACAATCTGTTTTCAATCTACATATCAGATCTATACACTATAACATCTAGTTAGT
The DNA here is from genome assembly GCA_001188425.1 of Eucidaris tribuloides. Lineage (NCBI taxonomy): Eukaryota > Metazoa > Echinodermata > Echinoidea > Cidaroida > Cidaridae > Eucidaris > Eucidaris tribuloides. The sequence continues at coordinate 40,559 of JZLH01S0086219.1, read as the reverse complement.
TTAGTGGGGTGTTATGAGAAAAAATCGTTGGGACTGTCAGTTGATGGGTATATTTTAACGACTATTACTGAAAAAAAACTTTAAATGATTTTTCACATGTCCTGCGCAGCAAGCAAGAAAATAACTTGATCTACTGATATGAGCGTAGTGATTATAGTCAGCGGAAGGTAGGAAACAGAGCTAAAATCTTCTTTCTCGAACTACCGGGATAAAAGCGATATGAATATTAGCCTCGCCATGGTCATCGAGTTATTTGATTACAGCAAACATAATTTTGACCTGAGCATGTCTGCAGCTATAAATGGAAAATAATTCAAAAGGACACGACGCGTCGCGTGACAAACTAACTGATAGGTTACCAAATATATATTTATCACTTCCAAAGGTGCTCTAAATAACAGCTAACATTGTGAGCTTCAAAATTAATAAATGTTAGTTGCTATCTGAGCTACATAGTAGTGTTGAATGAACAAATAAACACCCTGGAACAAAAGTTTGGGAATTTATGCTGCACTGGGCAAGATATGAATAAATAAAAATTATTACTCGTGGGCGAGTAAATAGCCTGATCCACACCACGGTTAGATATGGATGACATGGGGGCAGGTGAATAGGTCAATTACGATTTTCATTTTTTTAAGAACTAACTATAATTTTTAAATACAATTTTTCAGGGCTTCATTTTATAGACCTATCAAAGACACTTGGAGCGTGGGACTTATGTAGTCACTTTTTTTTTAACTTTGTGGTAACTGTTAGCCAGTGGCTCTTAAGCGATTCCTGAAGTTACTAGATGGCCATCGTGGGGACGATTTTAAAGTTTATTGCTATAAAAGATGCTCTGTGGTTGTGATGTTATGATTGACACAACGTCGCTCAATCGGTGTTATCCGTTATTGCTTTTAGCTCCAGTCCGTTTTGTCTGTCTCGAGCCTACTCCAGCCCTTCGCAGTTTGTCTTATAACTCGAGGTCTTATCTAAGGTCGGCCGGTGGATGGCCAGTAATGGTTTTGGGTAGGCACTGGAATAACATTGGCCTTCTTGATTCTTGAACATGTTGCTGTTTATCATTGTTGTTTTTGCTTACAAAAAGTGGGTATTATTTAAAGGATGATTCTAATGTGATATATTTTTATTTTTGTACATTAAGCAGGGACACGTAAATCCCTCATTTTTACAGGGTTTTTTGCGGCGGAGAGAAGCTGCCCATATTATACTATTCTGGTAAAATTATAAAGCGGAAACAATCGCTAAATATATTTTACTAATATTTATTGATTTCATATGAAAACTTCAAACGATTTACTGTAACTACATATTACACAAAATTGTGACATTACAAGTGACTTTATATGTGGCCGCCAGTTATGGCTTTAAACACTTTTCACACCCAGGAAAATGTTACACCGACAGCCCATGTAACGTCTTCACTGTTAGAAAAAATGTTTTGAACTGCAAGAGTTATTTCCCAGCCCACACCCCCAAAAAAAAAAGCATTCCCCTTTTCAAAATTTCGTAAAATATCCATACCAACAACTCAACAGGCAGTTGACATTTTAAGATTTACATTTGTATATATTGTCTCATAAATGCTGATTGTCTGTGGCAAAAATATTACAAAAATATCTCGATTGGGAAAAAAAATGTAAACATTCATTTTTGCTTTGGGGGGCGCAAATTAGTTATAATTCATTGATTATAGTTATGATGTATAAGCATAGATTCATACTAGTATTTATGATTATACAATGAAGACGACACACTCTCAATTGGAGCAGCATTAGTGCACAATAATACCACACGTAGTAACGCATTGCTTTTTGATATACATATTTTACAACAGGGTAATAGCAAACGTAATAATTTCACGATTTACTAAATATGTACACCAAGCTTTCAACTAAATGATTAAAACTCACACTTATGATTCATCCCACATCTTCAGGTTTCATCTTAATAAAAATATGTTATCATTTTGATATTATGTTTTACTTTGAGACTCTGCAGCAAGCATTCTTCAGCCGTGAATTGTTCAACATAATTATCAAGAAAACTTATTTGAGATATAATCTCACTTATTTCTTATCTAATGCTTGTGTTTCAGTGTAATGTTACGTTTCTGCGCCTATGAACACTGATTGGTGTATTCGGCATATTTTGAAAACATACTATTATAGCTAACAGTTGTATTGCTATTATTATATATTATATTATTATTAATATCATTATTATTATTTAATTATTATTATTATTATTTTATTATATTTTATTATTATTATTATTATTATTTTATTATATATAATTATCATTATCATCATCATCATCTTCATCATCATCATCATTATTTAAAGATTTTTGTCGCATACAAGCACATGCAACTGGAATACGTTCAACCGTCTCCTCGTATCGAAAAGACCATTTACACACTGGGTACGTTTGAGGACATTGAATGTGAGATGTGTTGACACCTAAGGCTGGCGATCCGGCTGACTGGTGTACGATCCAGACAAGCGAAGATTGCACACTGCGCCATGTATCTTCATGCGGATACGGTCGGCGTCGAAACACTGATGTACGTCCACGGGACACATGGAATCTGGTTGTCGATGCGCGGCTGTGGTTTTTGAAGCCGTCCCGTTAGTGGACATTTCCTGCGGGGCTGGATAGGCCAGCGTAAGGCAACTAGACCTTGAGCTTCGGCTATGTCTTTGTCATGATGTCAAAGCTTTTGTATACCGTATGCCCATGTTTGGGTAGAAGAGGTTGCGGCCTTAATCTTGTATCTCCATGTTGTTCGTCGGATCTGGTTGGGGGGCAGACCTTGCATCATTAATACCGTGGTGGTTTACCCGCTCACTATTCATGACAGTGATGAAAAAGAAGAAAGTTTGCCCAACACTGCAGAAGAGAGAATTAAAATAGCCATACAACGCCATGAATTACAATCTTGTGCGTTTTTTCTCTGAAGGTCTCACATGAATTGTGACGTCACATGCGACAGCTCCCCATATGTCATTGTGATATAAATTCCATAATAAAGTGTCGATTTTGTCTCAGAAATTTGCAAATGATTTACCTTCTGCTTTCAAAATATTATCAGAACATTATTTCATACAAGCTTCTATGAAAAGAACCCACTTCAATTATTGATGAACCATTAAAAACAAATATATAATTAAAAAGTTTATATTACATTTACATATGCGGGAGGGCTGGCTGCTCGATGTGACGTTCACAAACTAAGAAACTTTGAACTTCATAACTCTGGTTATTCTTTGATGGATTTTTTGCCAACTTTCATTTATATGTTTCTCTAATTTGTCTGCTTTATTAAAACCACTGCGTGTTAGGGTAACCTGCCTTTTAATTTGTTGAAAAGTTTGATCAGTACAAGTTTTGTTAAACAGTTCTATCGTGAGTTCGTTGGACAAATACGCCAGTATATTCAGGACTGTTCTAGTTACTGTGGATACAATTAATGACACTTTTCTTTTTTTCGCTCTCTTCCTTCTTACTCCTTCCTTTCTCATTCCCCCTTTTCCTTCCTCTTCCTCTTACTTCTTCTTCTTTTTCTTCTCTTCTTTCTTTTCTTTTTTTCTTCTACTTCTTCTTCTTCTTCTTCTTCTTCTTCTTTTTTTCTTTTCTTCTTCTTCTTCTTCTTCTTCTTCCTTCTTTTCTTCTTCTTCTTTTCTTCTCTATCTTCTTCTCTTCCCTATACAAAGATTATAATGACAGTCTTCTCATCTATGTGATTTAAATATCTTGAAATACAATCTATTAATCTGTATTGGCCTAAGTTCGTTTGTAATTATGCTTTAGATAATTAAAGTAAAGTGCCCAGGTTACAGATATATTAGGAGTGTGCATCTCAGTTGAATGTCACGGACGGACCTTTCAAAAAATTGACCATTACTGAAGGCCTAAGGAAAAATGACAAGATTATGAAGGGTTGCTGTATGACTTATTGATAATAGAGGCTATCAGTAGAGGTACTGTACAATGCTAAAACTTTCCTTAGACTTTCAATAATGGTCATTTTTTTTTAAATGTCCACCCCCAGTTCCGTGACATTAATGATCACACTCTAACCACCTTGCTATGTTCGAATAAGGCCGAGATCAAGCAAGGAAAATTAGAGGCAAAATGAAGGGAAATACACCGGTTTGCATACACCAGAAATTGCAGCCGACTGATATAGGACCTAAATCCAGCTTATACGATATCTATGCCGTGATATGTCATTTCTTTTGCTTTCAGATATACTATTTCCGAGCTTTGCTTCGTAAACAAACAAGCAAAGGCCAAAACAAATTCTAATTTAGATGATATTTATTTTCTTACAGTGAAGCGACTTTGAATTACTCCCTTTCCGTTTTTGACGAGGTTATTTTACGAGGAGTCTGACCACATTTCTGCACTTCAGGTACAACCTGTATGACCACTACAGTTCAGGAAGCTAATCGTGGGTAATTCCTGCGCATGATACTTGCGCAAAATGATATGTATTTTTGTTAACACGATAAGACGATGATTTTGTTATTAACATTTCAAAAAATCATCAGCAACAATTAAGTTAACGATTCCATCTATCATGTTTTGACATGAGTGTGTGTGTGTGTCTTGTGTGTGTTGGCCTGTGTGTGTGTGTGTGTGTGTGTTGTGTGGTGTGTGTGTGTGTGTGTGTGTGTGTGTGGGTGTGTGTGTGTGTGTGTGTGTTGTGTGCGACGTGGCTGTGTGTTGTGTCTGTGGTGTGTTGTCTGGTGCGTGCTCTGGTGATATGTGTTTGTCTGATGTCAGTGTGTGTCTTATGTTGGTGGTGGGTGCGCTGATAAAGAGACATATAGAGGTAATCCTGAATGAGAAAAAACAGTTGTGTTTTCTCAGGGCTTGTTTTGTAACATGGGTTACACGTGCAGTACGTGCAGTACAAAGTACGCGATAAGGACATGTTACATAAATCTGGGTGATTCAAGTTCAGCGTTCAAGGTAATATTAAGTTGAGAGAAAAAATCGCCTTTAAGGGATCTGCCCTCCGAAACCATACTGATTGCAATGGTGTCGCAACAATAACACCAAAGTGACGTGCATGCCCAAGAATCCTTTGATTGGCTACCTGCTCCTTCTTTAGCTAAACTTTGAAAACTTCACCAAGTCAATAGGGTGCACAAACATTTGGTGGAATTATAAGAAATGAAAGTTATTTTCTGTTTTCTCTGAGAAAGTTAATTCGTATCAGATTGCCCTAATAATATACTTTGCCGGTGGATCCTTGTTTAGCGTTTAGTGAATAGAAGCTTCCGTAGGAGCTTCTTGAGGGACTGAGCGTTGCCCGGAGGCAACACACTTTGTAGTCAGAACAACCCGCTTGACACTAACACAAAACATGAAATCATGCAATTTCTGTAAATTATATTTCTCCCCAACTGATCTAGATTAAATCAAGAACGAATTAAAAAATCCAACAATTATTTTATATCGTAGAAGCATCGTATAAACACATGTTTTCAATTTACACTCGTAAAAAAAATATAATAAAATAAAAATCTAGCCTACCGTGATTAACGAAAGATAGGTGCTCTCGATTAGGATCTAAAACTGAAGCCCTGAAAAAAAAAATGCCAGATCCCCCAAAACGACCTTAATTGCGTCTATTTGAAGACGCTCGCAGTATATTGGTCAAATAGCATAGTTCGACCAATGTTCATGTATGGGCTTTCCACAATATTTCTTAAGTGTGCTTTAACAGCTTCAGTGAGAATACGTTTCTGTGAACAAAGACGTAAATCGCTCTCTGTTGATGGAATCTTAAGTGTCTTATCAAAAGGACTCCTCCATTGACTCCTTGCACGAATGAATTTCGCATTTTATACTTAGAATATGAAAATCTCTTTCGCGTTTTCTCAGGTTTGTGGCGAAAAAAAGTTTGAATCTGGCAATGTCGGGTTATAGGTACTAGACAGCGAGCTTTGCTTGCTTTGTTGTGTTGTACATAAGATTATCCCACAATATTTCTTTTATCCAAAAAAAGAGAATCAGTTGTTTTCTGGGTATGCTGAGGACTAGGAGATATCTTTTGCCTTTTAAAGTGTATTATGACAAACACTTTGGCTTACTGTAGTCCAGGACCAGTTGTGAATTTTGATTTATACATCAAAGTGATATGACATAGTTTCTGGGTGTGAATATAGATTAGCGAATTACCATCTGCGTAATTACGATTTATTCATTTTTTTATCTTCATCCAAATTTGACCCAATTTTTAAGGTATTAAAATTCCTATGCATGTTAACATTTTCAGAATTCACATTAATGTCTTAAGATACCTGCGCTTTGATTCAATCCTCAAGTACAGGCTAACAGTGTGGAGCCTTCAAATTAAAAGATGTAACACTTTGCTATCTGAGCTATATATGTGTGGAATGGACAAATAGGACGCCCCTAGTTACTAAAGTTTGGAAATATATTGCTTCAACTGGCAAAGATATGAAAGACATAAACAATTAGTACTCGAGGTCGATTAAAAAATAACCCAAACTCCACACAGGTAACGTTGATGGGAGGAATGGGCAGGTGCAAAAATCCTTGTCGAACTTACGATTTTCACTCTTTTGGAAGCATAAAGTGGATCATTTTGAAATACAGTTTTTTCAGCGCTTCATTTTTGTAGACCTATATCAAAGCACTTGCGAGCATGAGGATTATGTAGCTCACTTTTTTAACCTGTGGTCAAGTTAGCCTGTGGCTTTAACTACTCTGTCTGGTATCCAGTGAACGGTAATAAAATACAGGCAACTACAAACCAAACTAGGCTCCAGAGACTATTGTTCAGCCACCATCGGCAGATGACTTCACTACTAGGACACGCCATTTTGTTAAAGAACCACAACAGTAGGCCTAGTTCAGATTTATGTTAGAAACGCTTCGTAACACCGACCACAGATTTCAAACCGAACATTGACATACTGCAGTATAAATACGGACACAAATGGGCAAACTAAAATTAACAGTGGCAAGTATGGTCCAAATAGGTGTTTGTGAAAGAAATAACATGCCCAAACACATCTGAGCGGTCATAGCACGGCCGGGGCGGCCGAGTGTAGGCGTCATATTATATGAGTCAAGGTGAGCGTAGCATTTTTTTCTTTTTTTTTACCTCAAGAACATTGAGGATATGAATTTCATCTGTTTACATAACATTTCTGAAACTCATAACAGAGAATTTTTTTTTTTCCAAGCTTTGGGGGGGGTGGGAAAGTGCATTCATAACATTGTTTCGCCAAATGCTCACAATGATTTTAAGTTTATCTAATATCACCTCTAGTTGTGCAATGATGTCTCATATATGATGGGATTAAATTACGGTATTATTATTGTCTGTCATTACTATTAGTATCATTAGTTATTATGATTATATTATTATTATTTATTTATTATTTTAATATTTTATTATTATTATTATTATTATTATTATTATTATTATTATTTTTTTTATTATTATTACTCCTATACTACTATCCTACTACTTACTACTATTAACTACTACAACAACTACTTACTACTACTACTAGACTACTCTACTACTACTACTACTACGACAAGTACTACTACTATATCTACTACGCTACTACTACTACTCTACTACAACACTACTACTACTACTACTGATACCTTACTACTACTACTAACTACGACTCTACTACTACTACTACTACTACGACTACTCTATACTACTACGACTACTACTACCTACTACTACTACTGACTACTCTACTACTAACGACTACTACTACTACTACTACTACGACTTACTAACTACTACTACTACTACTATCATGTCGTCGGCTTGTCTGACAAAGAAGGCCCTAGTATATTTTCCCGGCAGAAGGGCCTTAACGTACCTTTCTCTAATTTGAGAATATTGGCTTATTTGATATTGGCCACTTAAAATCAGACTAATAGAAGATGAACATATCACACTACTTGATTTCTTGTACAAAGAGCAATGGTTGCCATGTTAGAGACAATTCTGCTTGGAAAATATATGCTAGCGGACTGTCTGCCAATAGGGATACTCCAAAATATTTTACATATGGCCAGGATACAGCGTGCTCGTTTTGTTATGTCAGGTATTGCTTTATAGATTATGACCATAATTTGCACACCCCAAATAAACAGTCAACAGATAAGCTAAAAACATTCTATAATGTATAGGATTCACATAGAATCTTCATCTTACCAAAGTCTTGGAGTGAAACTCATAGTTCATGATATAATCGCTGAGTAAGTTCAGACGAAATCCATAGACGAAACGTCGCTCACTTAATTCAAATTCTGGTACAGCGGTTAAAGCTGATATGGAATTACATACGTACTATCTTCTCAGCGCAAACGACATCGATGACCAAAGCTTAACCAGGTCAACTCACGTCACTTTAGTTGCCAAGCGCATCTTGCTACCTGGCACTCTAGAAGAGAAAATAATATCAAAATTTGTACTAGGTAAAAATCTTATCCGAGATCAACATCACAAAATGCATTCAGCAACGGCAAACTGTTAATGTTTTATTGTTTTATTTCAAAAAAAACTTACAACGTTTTATCCGCAATTCTTGAACAATGCATTTTTTTGTTACATATTGTTAGTGGATCAAATCTTTAGCAAAAAGGTTTAGGTGTTAAATCAATAACCTGACGTTAAACAGCGTTAGGAAATGCCTAGTTTCAAGCATTACGACAAACAACAACATAACAGCAACAGCAATGACACGCAAAAAAACGCAAACGTGAGGAAAATGCTCAACGTTCAAGCGACTAGAAAACCTATTCAAGGCAATGAAAAATTAAAATAAATAGTATAAAATAATATCAATATAAAGAAAATATTGGCACACACGTGCATGGTCGGTTGGTCTGTCTGAGCACTAAAACCGCGGTCATTACGATCTCAATGGAACATATGAAGCGAGCGCCCTCTTTGATATTTAGAGATCAAGGGGCCTTGCTAGTTAAAACGACGTGGGAGTAGTAAACTAATGGGGTGATATCACCGAGATGACACAAGCAAAACACATTTCAACCAATTACAAAATTAATAAGCCTCATGTTCCTACGACTTCACAAGTCCCTGAATTAAACACAGGGCGTCTTCCTAGCACGCACTAAAAACATCTAAGCAAAGTATGAGCTGGGCGGAAACTAAGCATTTAATGAAATATAGTGAATCGTTAGACTCTTGATTTTATTTTTATCTCGCTAGAGACAAAATAGTCCACGTAGTCTGAACGACTTACTTTCATCGTCGTCTTCAAACGGAATCAGTCTGACCTACGGGTGGGCTCTGAAGCTGACGACTAATTTTGGTGCATTTTCAATTTCTAGGTAATTACTGATCTGCGTTTCCACGACTCGTCCTTCATAAAAGAAGGTATGACGATGTGTTACTGTAGCTGTGGGAGGGTAACAACATGAGATTCACTGGCATTAATTGTCTTTTTCTATTTCAATGGAATTTCGTTTGATTCTCATTTTTGCCAAAAAGAAAAAATATACAACAAAAGAATACAACATGGCAGCTAACAAGAAATTAAAGTCAGAGATCTTCAAAAGAATCGATAACATTAATATTTGACGCGACCCTGATCAAAATTGGTCTTGGGGTGACGAATGCAAATTAAAAAGATAATAAGAAGCATCGTTGCCACGACGACTGGCTGGGGGCCATTCTTAAAGGCGGATTGCCTATTTTGCCAACGTTTCACACACAATAAAAAATCACTGCATGCTTATACTATATGAAGACATCTGCGAAATCAGTAGTAGGTATTAAACGAATGATTTTTCTTTTAGATAATGCAAAAGAGACGCACTTCCTTATAAACAGCATTGGGGGTCCGCGGGGGGCGGACTGGTCAGCACAAGATTACACAAGAGTTGTTTTTCACGTCTGGCGATGCACGCATAGCGTACAGTAGAAAGAGGGCATATCAAATTATCAAATCAGAAAAGGGGTATACATGTACTTTAAAGAAGTTTTACTTTTAAAGGTGTCTTTTTCAGACTTGATACTTGGTTGTAGGGTATTCATGCAGAAGGATTTAGTTTTCAAGGTGTCTTTTACAGACTCGAATACCTGTTAGGGATATCTTGAAGATCGACGCGAATTTCATGTTTTAGGTCCGCTTTTGAAATCATCCACACCGATTCATCACGGCACTGCGTGTGCCATATAATGACAGTGCAACACCCCCCCCCCCCCCTTCCCGGGATTGCTGGTTGAAATGCTCCAATGAAACATCAGAAAAACTCAAGGAGCCTGAATAAAATGTAACTTCGTGCACAAAATAATTCTTTTATTCGTTAGATGATTGGTTATTAGTACCAACGTATACCAATTTTTTGGAGGACTGTGTCTTTTATTGTTTTATCATCAACCCCACTAACTGTGAACTATGTTCGATAGTGTCGTTTCGTGTTCTTCTTGAGACAGTTGCATTAGTTGTTCGTAAGAAATCACACTTGTATTACGTCTCATGTTACCTGTCAGGAATCATCCTGAGATTATATCAAGTCTGATACATCTAGGGCTTTGATCCTTTTTACGCATCTGGGATAGAGGGAAAGTTGAAGGCGAAATAAGAAAAAAAATCAATGCATGTCTGGGGCGCAAATCTTACTAGAATTTGCACGAACATTCAAAATGGATATATTAATTTTATTTGTAGTGGCCCGGTAATGCGTTCTTAAACGCTTAATTGCATAACGTTATTACGATTTTCCCTTTTTTTTTTCGCGGGGGGGGATAGATGTGCTCTGCTTCCCCCCCCATAAACACACATACACCAACATTTCATGATGGGAACTGCCCTAGCCCTCCTCCTCAGGATCGATGCCTCCTGCTTCGTATCAACAAAAGAGCAGACAACGCGATGAATATAGAATATTTTGTCTTCCTTCACACCAGACGTGCATAATAGATCTTATAATCTGGATTATTATGCCCCGATCTAACAATCCCAAAATGTCATCACAATAATATAACTATGTTATTTGGATCGAAAATCAAATTGGGGTTTGTATGTCGCACAACATGTACACTAAATGATAACTTAGGATCTGGTCTCAAATACCGAGACATATACGATGCGCCCTGATGATGATGAATATGAAGATTGTTAGATGATGATGATGATGATGATGATGATGGATGATGATGATGATGATTGATGAATGATTGATGATGTTTGTAATGACGCCAACATGTACACTAATGAACGTATCCTGGATACAGAGTGAAGTAAACAAATCAATAATCCTATCAATAATTTTTACACCAAAATGCTTAAGATTATACCATAATTCGTGTAGCGGACTCTGCGTATGGTTTGTACGGAACGCGGGATTCGTGATGAGCGTAAATCGAGAAAAATGTTCATTGGCTGAATACCTCATAATAACCATAACGTCACTATGGAGTTTCGGTATGTGTTGCCTGGCCTACAATGTGTGCTTCACCAATGTCGCAGCCGCGAATTTTGGCAGCCGTAATGCTTTAATCAAGGCCCAATTCATATACAGGTAGCGCAACATACAGAAAAGTCGCCCTTTCATTTTAAATCATTGAAGCAGATGAACTCTGACGCTGTTCTATTACAATTCCCAATAGTACTATCAAAATACATGTTTCTCATTTGAAATATAAAACTATCGAATATATGATGATGCACCGTGGCCACTACGTAATGCCCAGCGGAACCAATAAGTGGGTGTCATTATTTAAATGTTTTTTTTTTTACTACACTTTGATTAAAGATTAACGACGGTGTGAATGCGAACAATTTCTAAAACATTGTTGGAAAGAAATTCGTATTGCTGACACTTAAAAACTCGGGCTTAACTTCCGCAAGGAACACTTTATTGGTACAGGAAGACGGTTGTTACAAAACATACTGCTTGGAGACGAAAGGTAGATCTCATTATGTTTTTATTTATTTCAATCTAATTTATTTAATCACACGAGCTTAAATGTGAACAAATATATGAAAACCATGGATCATCGTTCAGATATTTTCAAAATTGCATGACATACGATAATATATATATAACATATATGCTGCATTTATATCTCCATTCACCGTACAATCTAAATCATATCATCACCAACATAATCACCGCCACCGCCACCACAACCACCATCATTATCGTTCTCATCATCATCATCATCATCGCCATTATAACCTTATCCCCTCCTCCGCGCTCTATCAATCACCATCTTCATCATCTTCATATCATCATCATTCATCATCATCATCATCATCATTCAGGCCATCGTATCTTCTTGCGAACATTTGAAACCAGATCTAACACATGTGCTGTCAGCCACAAACTACATTTTTTTAATACCATTCGTTTTGCCATTTTCAGTAAAATGAAGTCATTGTTCTCCATTGACTAAAAATTTTCAAAAAGATTTAATCCCGAAAACTGGGAGATTTTCTATCCCCCGCCTTCCCTTTGTGTTCAAACCATTATGTATTATTTCATTTAACATGTTCTCTTAATTTCTCAGGAATTTTAGTTTTACTCTTCCGGAAATAACTAACTAGTAATGTCAATGGTTGGTGACTGGACCTAGTTTCCCTTAAATCCTTGGCAATTCTTTGTGAATCATATCGGCCTCTGTTTCATTAATAATAGTAATATTTCAAATGACTATTATCTTGCGTTACTGCTGCTTTCATGTACGCGTTATATCGTAGAGTGCGTATTACAGACCTAAATCAAATAACTGATACTTGATCAGTTATACATAATTGATATATTCTTCTAAAAGTTAATTCATTCACTTTTATTGTTTTTATTCCAAAATATTAAGCAATAACAACGTTGGTAAAGCCGGTGATGAGGAAAACTATCACTTCGAGCGATCTGGATGTAGCCTATCTTCCGAGCGAGCTGAGGAAGATAGTATACAATTCGGATCGCCAGAAGTGATAGTTTGTCTATGCCTTAACCCAAAAGTTGATTATTTGCTTTATATTCCACATTCGGAAATAGTATAACTAAAATAAACAAAAAAAGGATTGATATTTCTCCTGTTAAAAAATAAAAAATCATATGAGGGCCGAATATGGAAATACGCGGCCCGACCAACACCTGGATGCGCATCACCAGGGCGTCGAGTTCGATGCGCGCGCTACGCGTTAGCGTACATGCTGTTGCGTATTGGCGCATGAAATACGCGCGCTGCCGAGATGGTGTTAGTCTGTTTTGTTCGCGTCTTCTTCAAGTACACACAGTCCTAACGCGTCAATCATCAACAGTGTTGACGTACGCTGGAAATAAAAGTGCGTTACACTCGGACATATCAATTTACTATTCGCTATCGAGTGTAACGAACTTTTCTTCTCGAGTGATCATGACTGGAAAACTACTCGTTTATTTCACGTTGATCAACTGGCTTGGCCAATCCTATAGCAAGATTCTTAGTATGTGGAATATAAACAAAATATAACAAAATACGAGATGGAAGAACTTGACATAATTAACAACACACAAGACAAACACAAAGAAGAAAATCATAAGAGAAGTATTATAAATACATTTATTTCACAATACGAAGAATCTTCTATAGGATTGCCAGAGTTGATTAGCGTTGATAAAGTGTAGTTTCCCATCAGATCACTCGAGAGAAAAGTTCGTTACACTCGATTAGATGTAAATTGATAGTCGAGTGTAAACGCACTTTTATTGTTCGCGCGTACTCAAAATGTGCATAATTGACGCGTAGGACTGGTGTACTGAAGAGATCAGCCGAAACAAAAAAAGTACTAACACATCTCGGCAGCGCGGTATTTCGATGCCCACGGCAATACGCGACATAACATGTACGCTAACGCGCACGCGCGCGGCATCGAACGTCGACGTCCTGGTGATGCGCACCAGGTGTTGTCGGGCGCGTATTCATATTCGGGCCCATATATCTTTTTAGAGAAATATCAATCCTTTTGTTTCTTAGTTAAATGTTTCCGATGTGGAATATAAAGCAAATAATCAACTTTGCGTTTCAGGCAATAGGACAAACTAATCACTTCTCGCGATCGGGGATGTAATACGCTATCTTTCCTCAGCGTCCGTTCGGAAAGATAGCTACAATCCAGATCGCCTCGGAATGATAGTTTGTCCATCACGTTACCAACGTTGATTATTTCTTACTATACAGTGATGTCCCAAAAATAGTCCAACAGAAATTATTTCTATGTATGAAAATCGTATAAAGTCTAGTCAAATTAATGAGTGTAAAAAGAACTGTGTAATCGTTTAATTTAGCTGAAACGCGACAGATGTTCACGTATACATTTCTGATTTCCTATTGTAAATCGTAAGAGGACAAACAAAATGACACGTAGACGCCAGCTCTACCAGAAATAAGGTGTGTACATTTACTTGAGCAGGCAACGCATATAAGACGCAGCATACAATAGAAATATTCGCACAGGTGCACGGATGCAGGTGCTTACTTATGCATACATTATAGACATACTCAGGTTCATGCGAAGGCAATATGCTAATCATCACAGAACAGTTTTCTAAGGCAAATATGCAATATTCACACTGCTCGCCCTTTAAAGAAGTATTGATATCACATGTAAGTCATTCAAAACCTTTACCATTCAAATATTTGCAGCAGGCAATTGAACATCGCTGCATTGAAGTGTAATATATTACCGTTTGTTTATAAAATAAAGTTGTGACCTATATTCTTCCTTACACGGTATAACCAATTGTGATATAACACAACAAAAAAGTAACTACCCCCCTTTCACATACCGTAACTTTTTTAACAAAACAAGTTGTGCAAAATAATTGGCAAAGAGTGTCTCACTCACTTGGGGGGGGGTCTAACTTCTTGTGTAAAAATGTGAATTGGTCCGTGGGTCTGCGCTTCGCACTGAGCGATGCATTTAAAGGTGAAAATGCCACTTTCTAAGTCACATGAGTCATCTCTTATGCCAAAATAATGGAAATAATGAATTTTTCCTTTATTTATAAAGTGTGCTCACGCAACCGATGTCATGGTTACAACCTCTTATGTTCGTACAACCCGTAAAGATACATTTGCAGAAAAAAAATTCGGATTTAAATTTTTTTTGCAGTAAACTTAATGGATTTACCATTTCAAAATTCGAGAAAAGTGGAATTTTTGAATGCGCTACGCGAAGCGTAAATATGCACAAAAGTCCAAAGGAGTATGAGAGGTCAAACGATAGTGATTAACTATAATAGCGATTAATCATCACCAAGAAAGCGAAAATTTGTCAAAAATCCTGCCATTCAAAACCACCCAAAGATGACCCTTGTGATTTGAAGTGACTTTTGCCTTTAAATATGTGCTCACTTATGCCATGACTTGGACGGATCAACCACCTTTTCTCACAGATTTAGTCAATTAGTGCCGACGAAATCCTTTGCCAAATTATTGTGCTCAACACCGATTCATTTTAAAGTTATCATGTTTTGAAAAAAGGGGCGGTAGTTACTTTGTTTTGTTGTATTATATTCAGTATGCGATCCATAACTACCTCTGACCAAAGACACAGCACTTTGTATACTATACTGTCTATCCGTTCTATAATTGTCAGGCACAATATCCATCATTTTCCCTTTATTCGCATGTTATTCACCTTTCACCCTTTGCCAAGAACGTTGTAATCCGGAAGACAAGTTTTTGCTTTCTACGTCTTCATGGCATAAAATATGCGCCTCAAATACATATATACAAGTAATATACATGTGTACATGTTGAGAATAGCATGTCTACCGTCTCGGAAAAATATATACACTGACACAAAATATTGCGTTAAATCAAAATTAATAACTCAACTTAACCACTGGTTTGCGGAATTCTTTTGCCTTCTCCATTGGTGCAAGATTTGGTGTCATTCCTGAAGTTCGTTTGCACTCGGCTCGGTTTTATTGGAGATGACCTTTGCTCCCATTTAGTGGTACCATCAGACTGTTTGGTCTGATCCAACTCTAGGTACTGGAGACGAAGTCAAAATCTCTTTCTGAAATTTGTGTTGTCACAAGAATCATGCAAACATCTGGTTCACTTCGTGTGCATCAAGATTATGATTCACATGACACTTCTCACTCTGTTCATGTATCAACTAGGATTACCTCTCGTGGCCACATCAGCAACACGTGCCTAACTCTCCATTACCTGCCTTGTGTGGTGGGATGTTAAGACCGAAACTCGTTCACCAACATGAAATCATGTTGCTTTACGATTACCCTGAAAATGCGTTTTTTTTTTGCTTGCTTTGTTTTTCGACTTTTCGTGACAATCAGGCCAAAATCAAACTCAACCCCTAGTTCTCAACTTTCTTTTCTCAAACAGTCGGCGGGAGTGACCTGTTGAGTAGATTGTGGTGTGGGTTAGGATATTTCAACAAAAAGGTTCGCTAACCTCTGTTGTCATGTTGTACTTTTGAACCACTGAGGATTGTTTCCTCAACACTCTTTTACAATTCTGACTGACCTTTCAGCTGCCCACATTCGATGGGGCCCTGGATGGTACGCTGGAACTAAAATATGCTGATTACCATTCTATTTATGAAAATCTGAAAGTCGTAGCACGAAATTGTTGGACCGTATCAGATACTAATTCTTCGGGTAGACCATGACAAGCAAAAATGATCTGCAATTCAGTTAATAGTTTTCTCAGTGGTCGTATTTGTCCCCATGTGTAATAATTCGACTCCACTTGAGTGACTGTCAACTTATAATACAAGAACATGTTCGTTTAAATCACAAAAATCAACATGAACTCTCCTGAAATGGCCTATTTGGCAGCGCCACGTCGTCGAGTGGAATTTTGGAGGTCTACTCCTGACATTCTGACATACACTACATTTACTCACAGTGATTCAAGTGCTTTGGTAAAACCAGGCCAAAACATAAAAGCTCGTGCAATTTCTTTCATTGCTGTGAGACCTGAATGTGTGAATGCCAACTCATGTAACAACTTTTGTCTCAGACAACTTTGTTACAATTACTCGATGTCCCCACTTGACACAACCTTGGTCACATGACAACTCAATCGCCTATGTGATACGCTTTAACTCATCAGATATTAGCACTGTTCTGACCAACCATACACTTGTTTCAAAACTGCAGTCTTCTGAGTCTCGGCAGCAATTTCAGCGGCTGAACAGCGAAAGTTAGTGTCTACTACTCAGTTACAACACGCACCCTCTGTGCCTCATTCGAGTCTTCTGAGGCAAACGCGATAATGCATCAGTGACTGCCATTGTCCTTCGAACAACGATACTCATGTGTAGTATATTGCGAAAGAAGATTGCATCTCTGCATACGAGAGCTGCCATGGTTGGAATCGCTGACTTCGGACCCTAACGATGAAGAGCGGTGTGATCTGTATACCGTGAACTTCCTCCTAACAAAAACTGAGAATTCTTGATCCAAAAATATTACCCAATGCTTCTTTCTCTCATATAGATATATACATATATATACGTTAGTAAGGCTACGAGGATGCAAAATGCGATCGCGTTTCTCTTCAACCATTATCCATACATGACTTATCACTGCTCCAATCCATAACTTGAAGCGTCAATGCTAATTCCAACTCTCGACTTTACATAATGAACAAGCAAGTGCTCGTGGTTATCATTCGTTTACACTTGTCGTAAGCATCTTGCTGTGTTTTGACCATACCACTGTGCATCCATTTTGCATTGTGCCAAGTTTGCTAACACTGAGCTAGATCCGCGGCAGAAATCGCGGTTAGAGTGAACCATACCCAAAACGATTTCAACTCTCAACATTTTTAGGCTTAGGCAGGCATTCACGATTGCTCAATTCTTTTGCTTTCACTGGTTTGAGCCCACTTTATTCACTAACAAACCTTAGATACACAACTTCCGACTTCACGAAATCACACTGGCTCCGCTTGAGCTTTGACGTTGTGATCATTCAAACACTTCAAGACTCGGCTTAACACATCCAAATTCTGCTCGACAGAGGTGGTAGCGATCAAAAACATCATCCTGATTACACAGACAATGAGGAATTCCTTGCAATAGCTTATCCATCGTCGCTTGGAAGATTTTGGGAGACGATTTGATTCCATACGGTAGCTTTGTGTAGGAGTATAACCCCATGTGCGTGTTGATGGTCAAATATCGCTGACTCTCCTCGTCTAAGTTGAGCTGCGCATACGCGTGTGAAAGATCCAACTTGGTGAAGACTTTCGTTCCTGCTAACTCTGCATACAAGTCTTGTGATGTGGGTAACGGGTAACACTCGTCCTCGACAGCTCGATTGATTGTGGTTTTGTAATCGCCACACAATCATTTGTAGAACAAAGAGGGTGCATAACTTTGACAAACGGCCTAAAATGACTGAGATGTGTAGATCATCACGTCAGTGTGAATGCAGTTTGGTAAACAGAAGACATGCACATGTGTAATATCATTTGAATGCGGAGTAATGGTTATTTGTATTTATTGTTTTAATTTACTTGATAACAAAAAAATACTAAATGACAAAATGTAGTTATTATTTGTGTTGTTATTGATTTTTTTTCAATTCGTTTTTTTTTAGTTCTTATAAGCAACAATACCACAAATCCCGTTGTCATTTTGATTAATACACAAAAGAGGGGCAAAAGTGATTTTGCCTGACTGCACAAAAATAATCATAACTTTTGATTTATGAAAGTAAATTGAATGCGATTAACTTTATCAGAAAGAAAATTTAATCTGCTTAAATGATACCAAATGCAGTACCATTTGAGAAAAATAATTAACTTAAATAATTTTCCCCCGATTAGACTATTATCTTGGGCACACTGTATATATAAAAATATCAATACATAGTTGCTTTTTCATATCTAATTATATTTGCTTTTGTAAATTTTGATAATAAAATAACAAAACTTAATTTTGACAGATACATAGCATTGGAAATAACAAAGCAACACAATTTAACCCTTGACTATGGTCGAGAAAAGTAAATTATTTGGATATATTAAAATGCTACAAATAAAATATTTTGAAATTATAACACTGTGCAATGAGAAATGCATTTTTTTTTTTTTGGGGGGGGGGGTTCCTGGCTACTTGTGACTATATGGTATATTTCATGATTGCACAATTCGTGATGGTATATGTCTTACACGATGTCAAATTAAATTCGACTTGATCTAATATTATTTCATATACATTATATATTTTATGGCGTTTCTCGTTTCTTCAGCGCAGCTATAACTCCAATTGCATGTCCTTGTGTAATATTGCATTCAGTAGCACGGTATAGCACCAGATCATTTCAATCTAAAGGATTCAACGCTATATTGGTTCCGATACAGGACTTAACAGACAATATATCGGTCCATTAACGATAACACGTTGTTAGTGTCTCTGTATCAGCCACCTTTATACTAGTTTATCCCGCTGAATATTGCATCCCCATTCGTGCAATGCCGCATCTGAAATACGATTAAATGTCACTTGCAAATATATTGGAAACTGGGTTTATATATAGACGTAAGTAGAGTAATAAATTGTGTATGCCATACAATGAATCATGCAAACAAAATATTACTACACGGTATCCTTGTATAAGATTCGAAGCGGTGTAAAACTGCAATTACCGTGTATCTAAATAATTTCAATATATATGTCATAAGTGATCATCAGGAATGTGTGCAATCATATTATGGTCACAAAAAGGATCCATAAAATGATGTACTTCTTGTTGTACAATGCCATTATTTCATCAATACACTTCGAATTTGATTAAGGCATCATACACTCATGCTCATAATTATGGAATACTTAAAAAAAAACATTTTAGAAGTTGCCATTTTTCCTTCCGTGAGCGGTACGTCTGGGATTAATATTTG